>JZKD02S2054955.1:340468-362129 GCA_000966675.3 Picea glauca | reverse complement strand
GGAACAATACTTGCAAGTTTTTCACAATCACCTAATATCACTTTATATTGAATAGTGTCGAGCCCATTCCAAATGTAGTGATCAAGGGTTTCATCAAGTTGAACATTTTGAACACATCTCCTTCTTTCTCTTTCAAAAGGAATTTTGTTCAACAAATAGTAGTTAGGGTTTGTAATAGTTAGGGTGACAGGTATGCCCAACACACCACACAGTGACGCTGGCATGGGAAGGATACCGCTGGGAAACCAATAAACAAGCTGAGTCCCTTTATAATTGAATCTCTGATTGATTTGAAAACTGAATGGATGAATTTCCATTGGATTTGTAAATTGATTCCAAACATATTGGTTTGGTTGGTTTCTAAGAGTGGAGGTTGTGGCTGGGTTAGACTTAAAGAGAATGTGAGACCTACCTACACTCATCAGTGCCAAATCAATCTTATTACTGAATAAGAAAACAAGTGGTGAATAATACTCCATCCAATAGTTGTTTCTACTGGTTTTATGAACACTACTTAAGTTGTTAGCAAGGTAGGCTAACACCATTCCTGTTGTTTCGAAAGCAATAAATGGTGGTGCAATTCGATAAGTGAATGTTGTTCTCCAAAATTACCTGTTGTTTGAAACCCAATGCAGCTCCAATGATTGATTCCATTCTGCCATTCGATGATGCTCATACAATCGATGTTGTTCCAACTGGTGGTGGGAAACAAGGTAGAGCGCAACTCCAACGTACTTTCTTTTCATGTCATTCTAGTTGCTGATGCGGCTGGTGCTGCCACCCGTAGATTTGCTTTTGTTAATACTTATGTCTAGTGTTTCTTGAGGTGGGGGTGCATTTTCCAATTAATGTCTAATCATCCTGATCTTATTAAGATGTTTGATGAGGTGGTCACCAAATCAATAAGGGTTGAGAAAGAAGGTTAAGCATGATTATTTTTATCATTGATGAATATTTGATTCAATGAAACCATTTGAACTGGTTTATCATTTCTATAAAGTGGATATGGAACCTTAGAACACTAGAGATCAGGGAGGGACTTCATGAATGGATCAGGGAGGGACCTCATGATTGTTTCTTAGACAAAATGAAATCACAAGCACAAGTTCTCGAAGGTCCAACTCCTTTTTTGGGAGGGAAGTACGTGGCTCCATAGATCATAAGTGGAGAGGGGCATGTTGAATTACATAAGAAAAGAGAAAATTTACCATTGAAGGACAGATGCAAATGAATGAAGCGTGTCACCTTTTGGCGTTGAGAGTTCAATTAGTCAGGGGCTTCACTTTTTTAAATCTCCAAGAGCAAAGAGATGAAAACACTTAATCTTCTTCCAAATTCAATGCCTCTAACTCATTCCTTCTCCTTATTGCAGGCACCCTGGTCCTCCTCCTCTGATGTTGCTCAATATCAAGTTTATCTCATATTTTTGGATAGAGAAACATGGTAAGGCCCTCTTTATTCTGTCCTTCTACTTATTTGGTCACCTATGTTTAGTCCTCCTACTTATTTAGTCACCTAAAAATAGAAGGAAATTTAAGCGTGTGATCTCTCTGTTCATCATACTGTCTGTCTACTCTATCTTTTGGCCAACATGAGAAATAAAAATATTCTATCCCCTCAGTGCACAAAGCACAAACAAAATCATTCTTGTACTCTGTCTTTTCGCCAACATGAGAAACATAAATATTCTATCTGAGCAATGCACAAAGAAAAGCATTCTCCCCAACATGAGAAACACAAATATTGTATCCACGCAGTGCACAAAGAAAAGCATTGTTCTATAGGGACCTAACATTGTAAAAGACTTTCATGGTGAAAGGGCCTATTGTGCTCTTCTTTCTCATTCCTAGACTAGCTCTGCAACAATAATTGAGAAATCATGAAAGGGTGTATTACTACCTATTAACAACCAAGAAGCATAAATAAATACAAACAATTTCGAGTTCTTACAATAGTCTCATATTACTCATGATTCACAACTAGTCATAGAAAGAAATATTGAACGAGAAACCATTTGCTATAGGAATTAACATAAAATTTTAGAGGGGATCCAAATATTGTATTTAATCTTGATTCTTGAACAATACATATTTTTTTGTTTAAGTTTAAATTTGAAGCTCCAATAATTTTTTGTTTAAATTTAAATTTGAAGCTCCAATACCTTAGTGTTTTAAATTTATTGTTTTTTGCAAATAGGACATTCATAGATGGAAGTACAAGTGAGTTTTATTGTGATGAACCATATAGGGATCCATGTTCAATCTTTTTCCATGTTTGAATTATAGTTTATTTTCCTTATATTCTTTCAATTACCATACTTTTCTACTCTTTTCTATATACCATATAATATTTCTACTATTTTCTATGAGTCAATGGAATGGATTAGATTTTATATATACCATATAAGATTTCTACTATTTTCTGTTGTGCCTGGGGCTTGGCCATGGAGGTTGGCGATGTTGGGCATCGCCCTAGCTCCCCCGCAGCTAAGGCACGGTCCCATGGGACCGTGCCTTAGCCACGGGGGGGATGGGGCGATGTCGGGCATGCCTTAACCGCGGGGGGCTGGGGTGATGCCGGGCATCACCAACCTCCATGGCCAAGCCCCAGGCGCAACAGAGAACAACCAATGATGTGCGAGTATCTAGGAAACTGGCCTTTGTGCAAAGAGTTCCCACATTCATACACTAGAATCCATATGAACAACTACAACGCTAGCGGCAGTGCATAGGGAACACACACCGTCGATCCAAATCTCCTCTCTTTCGATGATGATCTAGATTTCCCAAGTGAACACAACTGCTTCAACCCAAATTTAGTTGAATAGTACATTTGTCATGGGCCGATTTGCATTCTTACAGACCCTTCAGAACCCGATGTCTGAACCAATATGATCAATATGGTGAATTCTTCTGGCAGTGTTGGTAGCATATTCTATCACAATGTTTTTAACTTAAATGGTCATGATGATCAGGTTTGGGAAAATAATGATGGACTATTTGAGCATCTATGTCATAGGCATAGTTTTGTTACATTGATAAGCCCTAATTTGTGACATAGTACTCCATATTTAAGAGGTTCGTTGTGATTATGTTACCTCATATTCTAGATTACTTCATATTAGGGAACAGATGGTAACAAAATCACAAATCCATCTTATTACAACGGCTCAGCCACTCTATTAATATATGTGATATTAAACAAATATATGTTTAATTCATATTTATCATGGTTAAATATGGCTCAGATGCGATGCTATTGATATTAATTTTGGAAATGTGGAGGAAACAACTCCATCTAAATGACAATTTGTTACTCACAAAGTTTGTTGCGTGATTGGATGAAATAGATTTTGTTTGGAATAAGTGCAAAGTTTTCCCTATGTTAAAGGGCATGTTTCAACTGCATAAGTATTGTTCTCTATTGCACCTGGGGCTTGGCCATGGAGACTGGCGATGCCCGGCATCGCCAGCCTCCATGGCCAAGCCCCAGGTGAAACAGAGAACAACTCGTCCTGGAGCTTCTTCATCACTAGTGGGTTTCTCAGGGCTTCAGACATTGCCCACTCTGTCACTATAGCCACCGTGTCCGAGCCACCAAGCAACATATCTTGCCAACATCAATATCATGATCATGAACATCCAAGTATCAAATTATATTAACAGTTATCTAAATCTAATTTGATATATTATCCATCCATGTGGGGCAATTTTAACTTACAAAGATTACTCCTTTTACACCATCTCGTGAAATTTGGAACTCTCTATCTTTATCTGCAGAAGCTACAAGTAAGATATCCACAAGATCATGTGTGATGTTGGGATTATTCTGGGCAATGTGTTCATCTATTACTTTCTCTAACAAGTGCTCTTGTGTCTTTTGTAGCTTCTTCATCCGACGATTGATCCCTTGCAAATCCATCCAGTCCAAATAAGGGATGTAATCTCTGATATTAAAAGAACCGAGTAAGAAAAGACTTTCTCTTACCATTGAACTGAAACCCCTCAAATTTTGGTCACAATACTTTCTACCGAAGGCCATCCTACAGATTATAGCCGTCCCAAGGGATGCCAAGGTTTGGTTGATGATTAAGGGACGAGAATCATCTGAATTAACAATAGAGAAAATCATAGTAGAGACTTCCTCTTCTCTAATAAAGAGGAAGTAATCTAAGCTCATGGAGCTTAGCAACTCCAAAGTGCAGAGCTTATGCAACTGCCTCCAGTAAGGGCTATATGAGGTAAAGCCAAAATCCAAAAAATTAAATGACAAATGCTTAGCAGCGGCCGACGGAGCTTTGTTTGCGAAAAGATGATCATGGGTTTTGAGAAACTCCCTGGCCACCTATGGAGAGGAGACGACTAAGGTGAGGACATAGCTGAGACAGAGAGACATGAGAGGCCTGTGTTTCATAAACAGAGCTTCCAATGCTCGGTGGGGAAGCGCTCCCAACATGTGAAGATTGTTGATAATGGGCAACAGGAAAGGCCCCGGGGGTAGCCTCCCCTTTCTTTTCTTGCTCCATGCCACTACCAATACAAAAAAAAAAGAGCACTAGTGAATTTAACATAAAACTCTACGCTCTCCGAAACTGGCCGCTGTGGAAATTCCAACTCCATCGTCTTTTTTGTGCTGAAACAACCAGCCACAATAATACAATCGGCTAGACCAAATACAAAGTGGTGCAAGATACTTACAATTGCAGGCAGCATTTATAAATGATCATATTCCTATAACAAGAGGACGCCTTTCTAATCATTCACAACCACATGTAAATGAATGAGTAAATCTAGTTTGCCCACCAGAGAAACTGACTTAAGTGAAAGGGTGTTTTTAGCTAGATTTCTGTTTCGAAAACTTCAATTTTTCAATATAATTATTATGAAAGAATTATTACGAGTTCAATATGGAATTCAATAGGGTAGTAATGGAATAAAATTTGGGTATAGGATAATACTATGTTTTACAATCATTTTGGTCCACTCGATTGACATCGAGTTATGAATTATTTATAAGCTAATTATTACAATTAGTATTATTACTTAAATAAATCTTAAATCTTAATACAATTAAATATAATTCAAACTCTAAAGCTTAATGCACGAATTGATCCATAGTTGATGATCTAGTCAAGGATAATTTTTTTTCCTATTGCCTACATTTCATGAAAGCACAACAAAAGAGGCCGGTTCTCAACAATCCTAGGCTATTGGAAATAAAATGTATATATAATTACAAGAATATGTATATGTGTGTGTATATAATTCTTCTGCAATGTGCATGCATACTGTACTTGTAGGTATATGAAAGAAGGCCATAATATGAAAAGGCAAAGGTGTGTATGCATTCAATATGGAAAACATGGAATCAAGTGCCTTCCTCTCATAAATTTAATTAACTTTGAATTGGCAAACGTGGCGCATCCAATAAATTTAAATTGCAAAACTTGGCCTGCCTTGCCTCAAGTATATGAAGAGCTTATCTCCCATAAAATTTTATTGCCAAACGTGGTCTGCCTATCATAAATAATTGTAATCAAGCGGATATCTCAAATGCCATGCTGTTACACAATGAACATAAGTACATTTATAGTTCCATGTCATTAGCCTAGGGAAATTTATAGTCAAGTTATTATAAAAACCAAATCAAAAAGTTTGAGATGGAGCTGGTTATCAATTGGACGACCAGTTCGATAGCTGGTGTTTTGCTGATTTTTTCTTGGAGATTGACATGAATGAGAACGATTTTATAATTATATTTATCAGACCCATCATCCTATTTCAGCATTGTTGGATCAAGTCGAGAAGAGGGAATTGACAAGTAATTATTGAGGTTAAAGAGAGTGAGAAAGTGACTACATTTTTCCAAGTCTTCATTTATTTTTTGTATGAATTTATTCTCAAGTATCATATGTGAATACTCAAAGAAAACCTAGTGTAGGTACATATAATATTAAAAAATCTAATATGCAGTGTTCACAAAAATTTAATATGGTTTTTTTCTGTATGAATTTATCGGTAAGTGTTATAGGTGAATAGTTGTGACCTTTTAAAAGGAAACATATGTTTTTAACCATTAGACCCACTCTCACCGAAACTACAAAAATCTAATTTGAAAAAAAACCATTAAATTCAGACACCCTAGGCTCAGTTTTCCCTATGTTAAAGGGCAGGTTTCAACTGCATATGTATTATTCTCTGTTGCGCCTGGGGCTTGGCCATGGAGGTTGGCGATGCCTGACATCACCAGCCTCCATAGCCAAGCCCCGGGCGCAACAGAGAACAGTACCATGAAGTTTGTGCACAAGTTTGGAAATGTAGTTATATAAAAATGTCTGGCTGTGTCATATTTTTGGAAAGCATGCCGACAAGGGCCAATGGAACAGAGAATAGGACACTCTGAAGATTTCCTGTATTGATAAAAAATTAGGGGGAAGAAGCATTTTTGTGTCAGGGACGCGGATACCAAATATCTGGCTGCACATATTTCTGAAGCTCATTTTATATAAAATTTTACTCGGCCTAGTATCTAAAGCTCATTTTATATAAAATTTTGGCGAACATGATATAAATTTATGATCAAATTTAGAGAACATAATTTAGGTAAGTGCAATCCACTTTTGCTCCAGCATCTAAGCGAAGATAAGGGCAGTGAAACATTTACATTTAAAATTTCTTAGCTCATATGTTTTGAATATGGTCAATATAACAATACTTTTAAGAAACTATTTATATTTCATTCAATGTAACTTGTATTTACATTTTTATTGTTAAAATGAAAAAAATATTTAAAAATGACGTTGAATTTTTAAAGTATATTATGATATTTTCATAGCATTATGTATTTCCTTGTCCTTTGCATGATGATAACATTTAAAAAGTAAACATTTAAGGGTTGTTTTTATGATTTTGTTTACAGTAATGATGAGTTCTTTTACCACATTATAAAAAAGTGTCATTTTAATACCCCAATTTTAGAATGGGTGCTACCGGTAGCAGTACTTTTCAATTTGATGGTTGATTTTGAGGTTTTGGTTTTAATGGTACCAAGTGATAAAAATATGAGTTCAAATGATCTCAAAATTTAACGTTTTAAAAAGAAAAAGAAAAAATCAAAAACATCTTTTTTGTTTTTAGGTGCTAATTTTAAGGTTTTTCTGAGCTACTGTCTAAGTTTTGAAGGCAATGTTTGAAAAATGTTGTAATTTTGACCCCGTTTAAAAAAATGGTGCTACCGGTAGCACCACTTTTTGATTTGGTGGTTGATTTTGATTTTTTTAATGCAAAAATATGGGTTTTTTGGGCCAGAGTTCTCGTTTTGAGGTCACAGTTCTCATTAAGTTGGTAACTATGTTTTAGATGTTTGTCATGAAAGTTTTGAATTATCTGTCATACAGAAGGAAAATTTAGATGACCATATTATGTTGAAGGACTTATCACCAAAATGGAGTGAAAGTTTTAAGGAAAGTGAAGAGGAATGTCTTGAGAATACCACTGTTAAATATCATAGCTCAATAGATTTTTTTCATGTGATTATTTCTGATTCATTTTACTCTTTATATACCGATCTCTTCTTAGATTTTGGTGGACTTGATACTTTATCCATAGTATCTTACTCTTTTCCATCACAATCAAATCTTTTCGATATGCCAAAATTTGGTGAAATTAATTTTGAACGCAACATTTATGAAGTTGGATTTGACGCTCTTTCACTTTCGTCACTCGCATGGAAAAATGACATGTTGCAAAATGATTTTACATGATTTATTTTTTAAAAAGACAATGCACTCATTCTTATGGAGATCAAATATTCTACATTGCATATTCATTCTTTGATTAGTTCAAATTTTAATGTTTATGCTTCACATTTTAAAACGATCAATATCATCAAAGGAAACGTTCAAACAAATAATCTAATTGATGTCATGAATCCTCTTATGATGTGTTCCCCATTGATATATCCATATCATCAAAGTCATAGTTTTCATCCTAATTTTTATGACAGGATCTTAGAATGGCTTGAAGATTCGTATCTAAAAAATCTTCATAATAAAGATGAAGTTGTGCTTGCATTGTTTCTACCTAAATATATAGGAAGTAAGCATGACATGATTTTTTTAGATCCTCCATGTGAAGAAATGGATGAACACTTGGAAAATTGTCAAGAGGACAGGGCACTTTGGCCTTGGTTGATGGTTATGTCAGGTCCCCATAATATTAACAAGTTTTCCAAACTTACTTACACTCTTCCATGCCATTATGACCCATATCACGACAAGATTGCATAATGGTTGGAGGATTCATACATCAAGAAGTTTCAAAATAATGGTAAGGTCGTGCTTGTTTTGTTTTTAAAAGAATATATAGGAGTTAAGCATGACATATTTCTTTTGTATCTACAAATACTACATTCTTTTATTCTGATTTTCGATTTTCTATGCCTTGCAGGATTGAAGAGGCTCTCGTGGTTGCATTAGAAATACAATTTTACTTAGCATTTTGATCTATTTAGTAGTTTAGAGTAGGTTTAGGAGTAGGTTTCCATTAGTTTTATTTCTCATTGTTTCTCTTTGTAATAATGCAGTTATGAACACAAGTGGGCACACCAAGAGAACCATAATATGAATGTTGTCAGGGAAGTCCACTTTAAATTTTTTTCTCTCTGTTTTTTGTTAAATATTTATTTTCAAAAACGCAGTATCATCATGAAAAATTTAAATGGAAAGTAAAGAGATAAGTAAATTTGAACTATCAATTCAACCCTGACCCAAGGTGCCACGAGTAGGACTGCACTCATATTAGTAAGGATTTTTCTATTATCTTTTAGTATCTTTTATTTTTAATAATAATGTTTGGTCAAAGTAACTTCTTATGCATCACTATCTTAAGAAAATAACTTGCTCTCACATGAGATTTTATATGATTTATCTCTTCCTTTATTTTACAGTGGGATGCTAGTAGATCCCAAAGCTCAGGTTTATCTTTGGCCAAAATTGTTTCTGAAAGTGTGTTTTTGCTATTTCGATTTTGTTTGTTTTGATATACTTCTGATTTTGACTCTCATTAATAAAATCTGATTCAGTTTGTTGTGTGTGTGTGTGTGTGTTTTTCTTTCTTTGATTGAACTTTCTTCTTGTCTGTCTTTTTGAATAATTATATTTATGATCAAAAAGCGATTGTCAAAGGAAGCATTCATTTCAAGACTTTTTTTTTGAAAACAATTTGAAACAGTTCAAACCGTTTCTAATGTTAAGGTTCATCTCAGATAATTGATTTGTAATTCAGTTAAGTACTATGAAATCCTAAATGGTCTTTGTCAGAGTATTACCCCTGAAATGTGCTAATATCTTTGGGAATTATGATTATCCTTAGACTTTTTACGCCGTCTATATTCTTAAGGAATCACTTTTAAGTTCTTCCCCATTCTCTATATGATTTCTTAAATGAAATCTAAAATCTCTAAACCATGATAAAACTTCCAGTTTTGAAAGAAAAAAAAATGATCAATTGTTCACCTGTATTGCAATTAACCTCCAGTATCACCTCGCTCTCTTTGTCATCAATAATTCTATAATTGTATTATTATTTAAAAGTGGCATAAGAGGGTTGGAAGCACTTAATTGTGGGAAGTGTGTGTAAACCCGTCGGGGTACTGAACAGGCTCGCTAGCAATGGGTAAATGCACACATGATACCAAGACAACTTCGTCGGGGCACTGAACAGGATTGCTGGGAGCAAAGCAATTTTGGGTTAAGAGGTAGCAGGTATATGCTTCTAAATTAACTTTTATGGAAGTATACATCATGTGGATACAACTATTGGATGGGATTAAAGCATTTGAGTGGGTTAAATGACATCCCTGACAAGGCTATGGACGCCTGCTAGCAGCAATGGCTATGTCAATGGTATTGAAGTCATTTTATAAACATCATGACTCTTTGATTAAAACACAACTTCAGGTTATTATCCTCTGTAAAAGAATTATTTTCTTCTTTTTTGATATTTTTCTATAAATCTGAGCTAGTCTTAACATTGTGTAATATTAAAGTGGATTTGTTTCAAAGTAGCTTAAAATTATATCCAAGTCTTATTCTTCTTCCCTACGATGAAAGTTTAATAGGTCAGAGATAATTGCTTCACCCGGTAAGTCGCCATTTGTTGGGCCCCAACAACCCCCTTCTTTTTCTTTAATCAAAATCTAGGGCCCCTCAAAATTTTACTTGGATTCTTCGTTTGTTTCCCTTTGACTTGATTGGATTGGTATTGGTTTGCTTTGTTTCGAGGTTGGTTTGATTTTATATTCTTTTATTTTGTTTGGTTTTAATTTCATGAATTTTAAATGCCATTTTTTTTTCTTTCTACAGAGTTTTAATGTTGATAGATGAGCTTCATAATTTGGTAGTTTTTATTACGACACATCTTTCCTATGACATTTGTTCACATTTGATCAAATTTGAATGAGGGAGAGACGAACATAGAAATCTTAATTTAAATGAAAACCTTAATTTTTATCAACTTTTACTTTTTTTTTAAATTATGATTATGTTTTCATTTTTTCTCATTAACAATCATTTTCACAAAATCATTTGGTAGGTTTAATTAATTAAATTATTTTGTTAGTTTTCATCTCGTTTCAAAATAATAATAATAATAATTTATTTTTTATCTATCATTTGTTTGATTTTGTGAAAACCCAAAATTAATATTTTTCTCTTCTCCATCAACTTGAAGCTTCTATAATTTTAAGATCATATTTGAACAGAAAATATAAACAATGTTTGTTTAGAACTTATAGTTAGTTTAAATTCATTTTAATTTTATTGTTTTAGATTTTGTTTTATTCACAATTTTTAGGTTATTAATTTACGTTTCTTTTTGTTTCACAAGTTTCTATTATCAATTATTTGGTATGTATCTTATCATGGATTGATTTTATTATCTAAATATGTTCAAGACGATTGATCCAAAAATAATATTGGATTGCTGCAAATAAATTTATGAGCAACAACAGATAAAATTTGGAAATGCGTCAAGAACAGACAGATGATTTTGCAGGACTGATTGCAGCCAAAACGTAAGGAATCAGAAGAAACGGCTGAAAACCCATCTCCAGAATTGACCCATTTATCTTACACATGCGAATTGTCCCAAACCAATGTACTATTTGAGATATATTTGTGTATCTTTACAAGGAAAATTGCAGGTGGCGGAAATTATTAGTGATGCCCAGACTGTTCATTCATTATATAAATATATGAGAAAGTTCAGAGCTAGAGGATCCAAGAAATGGAGAGGATGATTTTTATCCTTTCTCTTTTGTATATTATTTCTTTTGTAAAATATTTTTTTTTTCAAATGGAGTAACAAATGGTTGGAATCTTTGGGAGAATGGACAAGTATTTTCAAAGAAGAATATGGAATTCCAGGTTTCTTAATGGCTTTTGTCCTGTGAGTAAAATGGTTTTATTTTCATTATAATATCTTCATATTCTTTGAATAATTGATTATGCATTGATTTAAATTAGCTTTAGTATGTTTTATCAATACATGGTTAATTGCTATCATTTATATATTATTTTTTTCAATCTTTAAGAATCTATTATCCCAAAATTTCTTCCTGGACCACATGATGAACATATTTTGTTGAAACTATATGAGAAAGTAGTTTACTCTTTGGATTTCATCATGTGTAGACTTTGCAATGTTTTTTCATTGTCTTCTCATGTAATTTATTGATGTGAAATGGTATCTGTGTCGAATTAGCTTTAGTCAATTCTGCACATAATATTTTATATCATGCTTTTATTTATGTTGTTCATTATCTGTTGGTTTAGTTTATATCTGTGATTGATCATCTATTCAAGTATTTTGAGTTTACATCTGATGCTAGATAGTTGGTAACACCATTCCTGAGAATTGGAATTTCTTTCATTTTCAGTTATTGGACATTTCAAGGTCATAAGATATATAATTATTTGTCTTTTTGTCGTTATAAACTCGCTCAAGAATATGAAAAACTTCCTTGAATTTCTTCAGGAAGTATTATGCTTTGTTTTGTCATAGGTTTACACTTGACACAGGTTAAGAGGAGCCATACAAATACAGACAGATGAATTTATCTTAGTACTGCTGATCAGTGAGAGGTTAGTAGGTGCATTGCTTTCTTTTATTCAGATTTGTTTATATATGAATGAGATGATGATTGCACTTTGATTGTTTCTGTGTCATTGTTTCAATTGTATTTTCTTAGTATTTATTAGTTTAAAATATTTAAACATTAAAAAAACAAAAAGATTTATGTTCTTACTTTATCTTATTTTGAAACATTATTATAAACATTCATTTTCACAAGATTTCAAGTAAACCTTGTATATTTTATATAGATTGTTTATAATAATTTGTATATTCATGTTTCTTTTTAATAAACATTAGTAAGTAATATATCATTTTTTAGAATCATAGCTTTAGATTAGTTTATTTCTTTTACTATTTTTAGGACTCTAGTTGGCCAACATAGCCATTAAACTTGTCGGGTCAGATCATACCAAATGGATTGGGTTAATTAGACAACCCAGGTATGGATATAACCTTCCAGTTTACGATGTGTCATTTACGCCCGCCAATGGTTTCCAAAAAACCCCTCAAACTATTGGCCCTTCTTGTAAACCAGAAGGCAATGCTGCGCACAAAGTGTACAACACAGTCTCACCTGAGATATATTTATGGGGAACTACAATACTTAGGTGTTTTGTAGTCTAGGAAGGGATTGTGATTGGATTATGATCCTTTTCCTTATGCATCAACACCATTATTCATTCATTTACTTCTAACATTTGTTCATTCATTAAACTATGCATGCATGCTGGCATAATCCATTTAATCATTCATTCTTTGACTGATAATTAACATAACAATGAAATTTGTCTCTTCTGCTCTTTTATTCATTATTCTACAAAATATGCACTATGCGCATTACATTTCCAGGATTACAATAAAAAAGGAGGGTAAATACCCTCTGTGAGGGGAACTATATCACACCAGGCTCCACAGCCTATGACCTAACCCTCAAAAGCTAACTTATTCAACTCAACACTATATCTCCTCGCCCAATCAACCAATAACAACTAAACAACAATCAATAATCTCTACTTAGACCTCCTAGGTCTTTATTTATACTACTCTACTATCTTATAGCCATTACATTCATGTCAAAAACCTAACCCTAACATGGTTAGGTCTGTCTGCATGAGTGCCACGTTGCGTTTCCTCCTTCTGTAGGTTGTTTTTCCTTCTTTTTCTTCATCTTGATTTTCCTTCTTTTTTCTTCCTGTTGATTTTCCACCAACTATGGAACGCCCTCCAAAAATATATCGTTCTCTCCAAAAATAGGCATGTTCCCAAAATACAATTTCCTCCCAAAATAGGCTTGCGCCCAAAATAGACTTTCTTCTCAAAATATGCCCATGCCAACAGGACCCCAACACTGACATGTGGCTCATCCCAAGCCATTGCACCTTAGTGTACACTCTGGATGGCTAGATGCAACTCGTGAAACACTTTTGATAGTTCATTGAATTTATGTTTCACTTGGGTGCTCTGCTCTGCCAACTTCTCCAAACTCTGTGTTTTAATGTGCTATGCTAGCACTTGTCTGCATTCTACATGCATTTTCTCTATTGTCCCTTTCTCTTCTTGCAATTATTCAATCATCCTCTCTGTGTCCTGTTGTAGTGGCTCCAGCTAAGCCTGTCTTCTTTGTTTTTCAACCTAAGAAACCTTCAGCTTTGCCTGTAGGTTCTTCATATCTTGCACACTCCTCATCCTCTTGAGGATGGCCATTGTCTTATGATGTTGTCTTAACTCTTGGATGTTGGTCGTTATCATCTCCTATTTCTCATCCAACTGCTGTATTTTCTCATCCTCTTCCAAGATGGTCCATATTTGAGCAATTTTATCATATAGATCCTACACTTCCTTGGGTTCCTATACAATACTATCGATGTGCGCTATAGCCTCATGTTACCTTTTCTCTCTAACTTCCGAATGTGTATAAGGAGTCAGTTTCTCTGTGATATTTGTAATCTCATTTTTGTACTGCTCCATGACCTGCGGAATATTTTGAACTTTCCCTTTAGGTGTGTCCTTTGGCTCCTGCATGTAGTCGAGGATGATTGTGTAGAATGTTGTTAGTCCCTTATCCAATCCGTCTGCTCATTTCTCTTCCTCCTTCTTCTCTAGATTTAACTGATCACATGTAATTTGTAGCATCTATGTAACCTCCCTACCAACTTCCAAGTTGGTGACATCTGCATGGACTCTGGATTGAACATCCTACATAACACTTGCTTGTAGACCATATATATCCTTTGTAGTTATGTGTGCCATCGCCAACTCAAGTTGTTCGATGTCCCAAACTAGTTTTCAAGTTTCCCTTCACCACTATCTCCATTCTTTCCTCTTGTTCCTTTTGCACATGGGGTTTTTGTGTATTTTTTGGCTGCTGCATTGTAGCTTGTTGCACTGTAAAAATATGCATCCTTTGTAGATTATCATGGACATCCACTAAATTCACCATGATCTTCTCCCTATGCACCTTAGTTGCACTGACCACATCTTCCCCCCTATCCTAGAATTTTTCTGCCACTAGCTCGACATCGTCCTCTCTCAGAGTGATGATTGGAGGTTTCTTAGTGTATTTCATCTTCTTGCGTGTTTCCTCCTCCTTCGTTGTAGTTCTCTTTTCCTGTGAGAGATGATCCCCACTCTTCTTCGCCTATGCCTCCTCCTCTTTAGGCTGAGAGGTTTCTCCATTCTTGGCATCCCCCTTGACTTCTACCCTAGACACCATTTCTTTCCTCCTTGGATTTTTCGGCACTGAACTACTTCCTGATGCTTGAGTGTGCACTGCATCCTTCTTGGTGTTGGAATCCATGCTACTTGTCTTGGTTGATGGTCCTACCTCTACTTTATCCTTGGGTTTGGATGATGTATTTGCTATTGGAACCTTCCACTACGTGGGCCAGTCTTTAATGATCCAATCGACTTCTTCACTTGAGATGCAATACTGCATCGCCAACCATTTTTTCTTCAGATCCCTTGTGGCCTAGATCCACATATGATGCATGGATGCCTTAAACCTGAAAATCCCTTCGTACTCCTAGACCACCTCCATAGGAATTCACCATACGTTGGTCATTCTCGGTTGTATTTTTTAAAGAATCATGGCGAACCATTCTATTCTCCTGTTGATTTTTAGTATCCTTGGCTTACCAAAGGGTTTCGTAACTGGTTGCATAGAACTTCCCTTTCCTATCTAGAAAATATGAGAATTTTGTCTCCTGCAAAGCAGATAAATCAATGAGTATGAGGAGCCAAGATTAATGGAACTTTGTTCTATTATCCTACACATCCTAGTAGTCGATCAAAAATTGGTTTAGCAGGTACGATGCCCAGCTAAACATTACCCCTTTAGCACACCGCGCGACGATTGTTATGACTCCTACTAGAGCCTCTTCTTTCCTGCATTTCCTAAAACAATTGCAAGCCATTAGCTTGCTGGCGGACCGTGTTGTAGGGTTGTTGATGTATTTGAGGACAATACCCATGTTCCCCCTGTTGGTTCCAAACTCTCCCATTACTATCTCAACAATCTCTTGCGCTTTATTTTCCAATTATTCTTTGGGTTGCGCACCAACAATGGGAAACCCTATAATTTTGTTAATTACGGCCACATCAATGAGGACTAGCCTATCCATCCATAGGATGACTCCATGCATCCTGGCCAAGATTTGTTTGACAAACAGGCCCACATTCTTACTGCACCTAAAGTGTAGTATGTCTAGAAGGTTCATGATGCCAAAATTGTATAGCCCTGTTATCCACTGCGTAGGATCCATAATGGGTCTGCCTAGGGGTTCTATCTCCCCCGTGTCTACCAAAATTTTTCCTCTTCCAAGTTTGGAAACGTTTTCGTGTAGAGAGCATCGTGGTTCGAGTATATAAGCTTGGGCACTTTCCTAAGAATATCCTCCACCGTGACCACTATGTCTAGGATGTATTGGAGTGTGATATCCGCGTCGTCCTATGCCTTTCTTTTTTGTCCAAAGGTAGGGTGGAATTCTGCCACTATTTATATCGTTTCTTCCTCATCCCCCTTGGAATCTAACTGATTTTTTATATCCTCGACCACTACCTCCTCTGCGTCATGACCCTATTGTTGGCCCTTTGTTTCCTTAGGTTTGGCCGGTGTTTCTGGGTTAGGGTTTTTGCTTCCATTTGGGTTCATGGGGCTCTGGCCCATTTCACCTTATGCAACTGTAAAGGTTTCCTCCTCTACCCTTGTTGGGCTGAGATAATCTGTCACCGAGGTTTTCATGTCCTCCAATTTCACCACATTCTCGAGCTATACCATGCATTCTTTCATTTTTCCAACCTGTCACATAACCTTATTATATCATCCTAGTGCACCAACCTTTGGAGGTGTCATGTTGGAGATGAATTAGTCAATTTCTCTCTGTCTTACACAATTTTTCCTAGGTCCACACTCTTTCTCTCTCTTTGTGCTAAAAACCTGCTAAGTTTGGAATTTACCCATGCTTTTCCTACTTTATAGACCCATTCATTAACTCTCTGTCATATTTTTCACCTTTTCCGGTCATTTGCGAAGTGTCCAAATTTTCTTGCATGCAATCTTCCAAATTTGGTCGCATCAGTTGTTGTGCGTGAATTTTTCCACTTTCCCGTCATTCAACCAACTTCCTCCTCTTTTTGTATTTTTTTCTTCCTTTTTCTTCTTATTCTTCTTTTTATGTCTTTTTCTAAGTTTTATCACTCCAAGAAACTCTTTGAGGTTGTAGGCCAAAGATGGTTGGTAACTTATGAATATGATAAATTAGGTATGCTTGGAACAATGGGATAACTCAATATCTAATGAAATGGACCACTTATCATGCATTCGAATAAGACAGTGCTTTTAGAAATCAATAATCAAACAAAAAAGTTTGAACAGGGGATGAAGTATACTAATCTAGATAACCAAATACAATAGTGTGCACGGTCATACCAGATAGCAAGAATTTCTTTAATTCAAGTCTATGAGCTTAATAAGAAGATAATAGTTCTTAGAAGCTGAGATAAACTAAAGTAAAGTATAGAATAATGAAGTACATGAACAAATCTGACATTGAAAGCAAAAGAAGATCGTGATTCAATTATCAAGATAAGATTCTAGTATAGTAGCAAAATGTATCCAAGATTGAACCCCGATCTCTTAAAACGATAGGCATTTATAGCCTTTACAACAAGCCTAAGATCCCGGAAAATTGGATCTGTATATCTAAATATAGAAAGTAAAACTAACTAAATACAATTGGATAATAAAAAAACTAGTTCCTAGGACTCAAACTGTCTTCTTTGTTGATCTTTGACATCTGGTCTTCATCACTTCTATGACTCTGATGTGTCATGGAGGGTAAAGACACATGTCTTCTGTAGCTAGAAATCTTTCAACAACTGTAACCAAAACTTTAGTTGACCAATTTTAACATTTGGTCCTAAAATCTCCACGAATCTTTGATGTTGAATGTTTCTTGATTTCATGGTTAATACTTTGATACTCCCATACCCTTTTAATCACTCCAAAATCGCTTTTCTCCAGCTTAACTTTCCAAAATTTGCTTTTTGTAGTTTCACCAGCTATTTCGCCTTATGATCTGCTAATTAGCTGGTGAAAGATCTGCTTTTCATTAGCTAACTAGTTATAATTTTTCTTCTGGGTTGGTGAAAGCTTTCTTTGTTACCAATTAGAAAATGAAACCATATCATATTGACTGTGAACACCATGAGATCAAAACAAGAGATGTTGATTTGATGTCGCCGGATGGCTGGTACTTTCTCCTCTGTCTCCAATGATGATTGAGATTTCATCACCTCAAACCCTCTCATTGTTGTTGCGCTAAATTCGTGAGCACGATCTGTCATAATGTCCTGTTAAAACGTGAACAAATGGTATCATCATCATCATTTGTTTCGACTAGCTTTCGACTAGCTTGCCATAATGATTGTATGACGTGTGTCGAGCGTGTCCCTTTTTTTTATGGAATCATTGAAGAGAAATCCGTGTTTATCACTTTCACCAACTTGCTCGCCTGTGGGGAGTACACCTTAATCATTGAAACCCGAGGCTTTCACTAGCTAACATCAACTTCGCAACATATGTTAGCTGTTGAAAATCTTTTTCAAAAAATTTTAAAACAACCCTTTGAGGATCAATTTATTTCTAGGGTAAAATCAATTCTAATGTTTATTTCAAGTTTATTTACAAACAATAGGCTCTCTAACAAGCCTATAAAAATTCAGAATTTTTTTTTTGGACATCTCCCTATCACCTAAAATTGACAAAAATGACTGTGCTATTTTAGGAGATAACAACTGACTCCTACTCGGGGATGGAATCCTCCCAGTGAGGTTCCAAGAAAAAGAAGACCCGTGCCTGTCCATTTAACCTGAAAATTCTACCACCTGCTCAAGAATCATTTAGAATCTGTATTGTGTCTAGTACATTGGGCTATGGGGTCATTTGGCCTAAGAAACTTATCTTCGAACAATGTGTAGCCTGTTGTGCTTATTCAACCAATAACTAAAAACAATATAAGTGCTCATATGAAGAGCTTATTCTTCTGCCTACCCCTACTGCTAACCAAATCTAAAATTTGGTTAGGTAAACGCAGATTTCCATAACATCCATTTAAGCAACTTCAAAATCGTGATGACTTTATCTCTATCACTGCTTAATAGAAAATAACTAAAACATATCAGCAATAATAAATAATATTTCATAAAGTCATACTCACCCATGGAAATTGATGAATGAATGAAATCTAGAACTTTCATAGGGTCTGAAATAAGTAATTCTATCAAATCGGCCACCGGGTCTCTAAAATCAAGATCAAAAGCATTCTGATTCATGAAAAATGACTGCCCTTCCATGATTGGCACTCTATTTGTAGATAGATGTCTTCCTTGGAAGTCTTCTTGTTGTCCCAACTAAGAACTGAAATCCTTCTACTTGTTGTCTTCAATGATGTCAATATTGAATGTGGATTGTTCTTCCTCTGTCAAATGAAAATACAAACTGAGTTGTTGATTAGAAACTTTTTGTTCCTCACCTTCCTCCTCATATCTACTAAAATATTCCTTGGTCTGCAAATCAGAAAGTTGAGGGTTTCCCTTAGAATCTGCTGCAGATCTGAAACTGTCACCTGCTAATGTGTCAATCTGATAATCATATTTGGGGTTTTCAAAGGGGACAATCTCATCTTCATGACAACCTAAGTTAGTAGATGCATTTGATACAATGTCAAAAGAATCAATGCTATGGTTATCCACCCGAAGATCACCAATATCTTGGTTACAATGATAGATGTCCCCTGTTGCAACATACTCTTCAAAGATATCATTAACCATAGCATGTATACATTTATGATCATATATTTGTGTAGCTAAAGAAACCAACTCTTCAAATTCATAACAATCGGACTTAAAGATAGCAAGAGAGCATTCAGTTCCTTTATTATCCATTTGTAGTTCATGTTGATGGGAAAATACAACATCTTGAAGATCATTAAAGGGTTGTTGCATATTATGAGGGAGATATATTTCTATATTTACATCTTCAAGCTTAAAATGTAATTCACATTCATCACAACAATTATCAAATGCAAACTCATCTGAAAAATACCTTTTGCAGTGCTCAATGAATGCTCTGTGAAAATCCTTCAATGATGAAATACTGGAAGGAGGTAAAGAAAAATACCACTAATGTGCATCACCATACAATGAATACATGAACATATTCATACGAACATCTTCATGCTGTAGATCTAATAGATCCATGCACTCATGAAACTTGAGGAGGTGTTCTGCAGGATTGTCTTCTTTGCTCTCCTTGAAGATAGGCAGGAAATCTCCTCATTCCGACATATCAGGTACTGGATGTGGGAAACCAGGAACTGAAGAAAAATTGAGAGGTGCAAACCTCCGAGAAAAAAGAGAAGAAAACACTTTTGACATCTGAATGTTGTGGAGTCGCCACTGAATCCGTCCTTCATGGATTCACTATATAGATGATTACAACCAATATAATGTCTATTCTATGTCTATCATCAAAGTTGGATCTATGTTGTCTCCTAAGGAAGTTGAGCTTCAATCTCCTCTCCTCGGCAATGGTGCCAATTTGTTATCACTCCAAGAAACTCTTTGGCCTACAACCCCAAAGCATTTCTTGGAGTGATAACACTAGGTTTTCTCTTCGACTATCTACTATAGTAAACTATACATAGGGCTTCCTTCTGCACTGCAACTAGTGAGAGTTAGTAGGTCGACTATCCCTATACAATTTCAGTCGACTACCATTCACCATTCCTTGTAGTTATATTCCTGTCAAGTCGTTTAGCTGCATAGATCCTCTGTTTGTGACATTCTTCACTTCATATGGCCCTAGCCAATGCATTCTGAACTTACTAGGATGTTTCAAAAACTTGTTGTTATAGAGGAGAACTAGGTCTCCCTCCTTAAAAATATTCTTCTTAATGTGTCTTTCATGCTAGCCTTTGTCCCTTGCTTTCTGCACCTCTTGGTGGAATCCTGCCAAAATCCTGTCTTCTTCCAGTTCCATAAGTTGACTTAGCCTTTCCTGTATTATGTCTCTTTCTGTCATATTTGCACTTGTTGCTATGTGCAGACTAGGCACCACAAATTCTAATGGCACCATTACTTATTTTCCATACACCAATATGAATGGTGTTTGTCCTGTCAACTTGTTGCATGTAATCATGTATGCCCATAATAATGATGGTATTTTCAAATGATCCAAGTGGATATTGGTGGCCATCCACCTTCTCCAACTGGCCCAAAACATGTTTCTGGCAATTTTGGTAATTTACTATTTTTAGCAGTTTTTAACTTCCGGGGCCATTTTGAGGCCCTGAATGATGTTTTTTGAGAAAACGGGCAGCAATATGGATTGTAGATCATTGTTTCTCACCCAAAAGTTGTATTTCTCGAATAGATATTTCCAACAAGCTATCGAGCGCCCCAAACAGAGATTGTATGCAAAAGTTACGCCCCTGGGAAGTTGACGTATCAAGTATCCCCATCGGGGCCCACAAACCTTTTGGATTTTCATCTTCCGAGGTTAGGGTTTTGGATTTTACTTATGTTAAAAAGGCCCTTAGAGCCTCATTGTAATAATCATCTTCTTACAGATGCGAGTATCCGTCACATCTCTTCTCAGAGATAAGCTACCACCATTCTAGCGAGTCTTTCACTCTGTATTTTACAGTCTCTGTACATTTATTTCGTTAATAGAAATCATGTATTACTATATATCTGTGAATATTGTTTTATTTTCTCTATATCTCTGTTATATTGTTGTTTCTCTTGCAATATGTCTATCCATTTCTTTATTATATCTCCGATCTCATTTCGTGCCGAAAATAATCCGGATCAGTGGTATCAGAGCAGGTTGCTCTTGATCGTTTTCAGGGCATGTGTAACATCCCGCTCTGGCGCACTGACAAAACTTATTCTTTGAGGACACTTGCTCGCAAGTGATTTGGATTTTTATGATGATGAACCACTTAACCTTGATGATGATGCGTCAT
>JZKD02S2054955.1:278551-301252 GCA_000966675.3 Picea glauca | reverse complement strand
CTTCATGGATAACTTTAGCCACTTGGTGACTCATTCCCATCCCTCGGGAACTTAGGATAAAATATATTCGTAAAGTTCACTTTTTGGAATTATTAATAAAATATTCCCCCCTTTACCCTTTTCTGGTAGAGTTATCTCTCCATCTCTTTTCGTATTGTACGTTCATGTTCATCAGTGTAATATATTAATAATATTGAGTGCGATATACTTTAAAAATATAGGCTCACTGGCGTATTTACGTCCCGACTCCCCAACCAAATATTCACATAGGTTCTTCAGCCTCAAAACATATACATACATATATACATCATAGTCATTCATGCGCACTTACTTGAGTATGCACAACACTATGGAGTATGTGCACCCTCCCTTGATGCACAGTCCACATGGACTAGCTCGGGTATGCACAACACTATGGAATGTGGACACCTTTTTCCTTTGATACCAAACCTCTTGCACTGCACAAGCATGCACAAACCCCAAACTTGGTACCAATGGGTCACCAACCTATATGTACATTACATTTACACTTATTTCCAATGGCTCACCATCCTATAAGGACAATTACATCGCACACTACTCAGGTGCATGGAGAACCAACACTACTCACTATCATATATGCGCAAATACAAATGGAGTTTGAACTAGGGACATTAGATTCCCCTCCCCCTTATTTATGCACTATTCTCAGTGCATTATATACACTTATACATCCAAAACCTCAAAAAATTTCAAAAAGATGAGGATACTATGATCGCATAGCATCCTCGCACTCCTAGGTTACATCTTTAGGACTGTACCATGTCCATTAGACCTTTACCAAATATATGACTCAATTCCAGAGTTGTTTGACTTTTTGATCCAATATGAAAACTGGTCACACTCGAAAATCACCTTCTGGGTCCACCTGAATGACATTCCAATCAATGACATGATTAGCATCAGGTACTTACTTTTTAAGCAGTGACACATTGAAAACATTATGAATACACAATGATGCAAGAAATTCTAACATATAAGCAACATGACCAATCCTTTTTAGGATTTCAAATGGCCCACAATAACATGTTGCTAATTTAGAACATTTCCCCAACCTTAGGGAATTGGGGCCTTTCTTTCACTTTCAATAATACATGGTCCCCCACTTTGAACTCTCTATGGGTTCTTCCTTTATCTACACATCTTTTATACATGTATTTGGGAATCCTTTAAGTTTTTCCTTATATTCTTCCATTTACCGAAGCATGTCTGGCATAACCACGACCGTGTCTACTGGATTATCCAATCTTACCGGTGTATTGCACTTCCTACCATAAATTTCCTCAAATGGACTCATCTTTAAATATGATTGATACCCATTGTTGTACGCAAACTCTACCTAATGAAGGTAGTCTTCCCATTTTGATGGTTTATCAATCACATACATCTTGATCATATCCTCCATCACTCGATTTATTCTTTTTGTTTTCCTATCTAAATTGGGGTGATATGTTGTGCTAAAACTCAGATTTGTCCCAAATCCTTTGAACAACACATTCCAAAATTTCAACCTGAACTTTGGATCCATGTCAAACACAATTTTCTTAGGAACACCATGCAACCTAGCAACTTCACACATGAAGATATCACCAATAATGGTTTCCTTGTGCACTGACTTCAAAAGAATAAAATGGGCAGCTTTAGTGAGATTGTCCACCACTACCATAATAGAATCATGTTTTAGCAGTCCTAGGAAAATTTGTAATGAAATCCATGGTTACAACTTCCCACTTCCATTCAAGAATGGCTAAAGGTTGTAGTAAACTTTTTGTATGTCTATGGTCAGCCTTAACCTTTTGGCATTCAAGACATCTGGAAATAAAACCAATAACTTCCTTTTTCATGCCTGTCCAAAAGTATTTATTTTTTATCACTGCAATTGTCTTCTGGTAACCTGGATGTCTTGCATAAGGAACTTTATGCATCTATGACAGTAACAAATCCTTCAAATCATGAACATTAGGAACATAAAATATGCACCTAAATATGAGGATTCCCTCCTCCTTTAGCTCATAATATTCAAGTTGTTGCGACATACCTTGTTGTAACTTCTCCTTTATGTCCATATAGTGCAGATTTGAGTTGGCATCTTCTAGAATTTTGTCACTCAAATCTGTCTTGTACATGATAATGACCTTAGCATGTAACTCATGTAGCCTCCTATTGAGCATGTCAGCCACCTTGTTTTATTTTCCCCTGATATGCCTTAGTTCAAAGTCATATTCACTAAGGAATTTGACCCATTTTCTCTATATGGCATTCCGAGTTGGCTGTCCAAACATATATTTCATACTACTATGATCTCTTCTCAACTCGAATCTCTTACCCATGAGATACTTCCACCACATATTCAATGCATGCACTATAGTTTCCAATTCTAAATCATGAGTAGCATAGAGCCTTTCATGCTCCTTTAGCTTTCTGGATTCGTAGCCTATCAAATTCCCATTCTGACTAAGGAATCCCACAAGCCCTTCTTTGCATGCATCTATACAAAAAACAAAGTCTTTGTTTGGATCAGTGATCCTCAAAATTGGCACACTTGTCAACAAACTCTTCATGTGCTGAAAAATCTTTGCACAATCCAGAATCCAATCAAATCACACACCTTTATTTAGCAAGGATGTGATTGGATGCGCAACTTCTGAGAAACCTTCAATAAACTTGTTGTAGTAACCTACAAGTCCCATGAAGGACCCCACTTCTATGACATTTCTTGGCGTTGGACATTCTTCAATGGATTTGATTTTCTCCGAGTCCACAACTATTCCTTCCTTGGAAATGACATGACCCAAGTAATGAATCTGTCGCTGATAAAATGAACACTTTCTCAATTTTGCATTAATTTGATTCTCCCTTAAAAATTGTAGCACCATTATCAAGTGTTGTTCATGCTCTTCTTCACACTTTGAGTAAATAAGTATGTCATCCAGAAATACAATGACAAACTTGTCTAAGTACTACTTGAAACTCCATTCGTCAAACTCATCAAGACAACTGGTGCATTTGACAACCCAAATGGAACCACAGTGAACTCATAAGGACCATACCTCATTCTGAAGGAAGTCTTACTAATATCCTCCTCTTTAATTCTTACCTGATGGTATCCAAATATGAGATCAATCTTTGAAAATATGTGTGCACATCTTAGCTGGTAAAAAAGGTTGTCTATCCTTGGAAAATGATACTTGTTCTTTACTGTTACATTGTTCAACTCCCTATAGTCGATACAAATCCTCAATGTACCATCCTTCTTCTTCACGAAAAAAATTGGTGCACCCAAGGTGACACACATCTAGGGCATACATACCCCTTCTTTATAATATCCTCATGTTGCATATGCAACTCCTTCAGCTCTGGGGTACTCATTCTATAAGGAGTCTTAGATATAGGAGTTTCTCCTAACATCAGATTAATAGATAAATCAATACCTCTTTTCATCGAAAACCCCGACATCTCCTTAAAAACATCCTCAAACTGTTTGAGTACTATGTAGTCTTCAACATTGGCCACTTTATCCTTAGGTTCCTCCTCCATGTGCGTCGTGAATACTTGGCATCCCTTCCTGAAACTTTTTTTTAGCTGCAGGATTGAAACTTCTCTGACAGTTACAACCCTTGGAATACCTTTCATTGTTCTTAGATTTCCTTCTTCATCCAAACAAGTGAATGATTTGTTATAAAAATATAGGATATCATGATTCTCATCCAACCAATCCGTACCAATGAGACAATCATACCATCCCAAAGGTATATTGTTCAAATCTTCTCTAGTGTGTAGTCCATTCATATCCATTGGACATGCCTTAACCATCTCATTAATATTCCTTTTTTCTCCGTTATCTAACTGTACCAACCAAGTATTTCCAATCTTACTTCCTGACAGTTGGATTATTTCCACCATCTTAGGATCTAGATAACTATCAATAGCTCCCGAATCAATTAAAATAGAAATAGGTTGGTCATTAATTTTACATTCCACTTCAATCATGTGTGACTGAAACTCTTCTTTCTTGATATCTAGGGCTGAGTAAATCCTTGGTACATTTATGCCCATATCCTCAATTGTCATAGCTTACTAAACATGGTGGCTTAGTCCCTTTCTTTCTATGTTCCATATTGCTTTTCATCTTGTCTTCCCAAGCCCTATGGAAAGTCAGTCTTACCTTTTTCTGATCATAAAGAAACTTAGCATGACTTATGGTTTCCTCCAATGTATTTGGATCATCATATTGTATCTTGTCACTGATAAATGAGGGTAACCCACTCAAATATCTCTGAAATTTAACTTACTCATCCTTGATGAAGGTGACATACTTTAGTAGTTCTAAGAATCTCCTTTCATATTCATTTATCGTCATACTCCCAAGCTCGAGTTAAAAGAAATCCTTTATTTTCCTGTCATAGTATCTCTTAGTCAAGTATTTCTTTCAAAAATACCTCTTTAATTCCCTCCAAGTAAGTTTCTTCTCATCAATGTCTTGCATCTGCACAAACGAATCCCACCACATTGATGTTTTTCCTTTCATCTAATAAATAACAATTCTCCCTTCTTCCTGCACAAAATAATTATTCAGTTGGAAGTACTTCCTCATACCCAATATCCAAGTATCTGCATCTTCATCATTCTTATGCTCACCATCGAAGGTAGGAGGCTTGATCTATTCATTTCTCCCTATAGCTCATCCACTCCAATCCTTCTCTTATGTTCTGTCAGGAGAGGGACTTGATCTACTGTGCACTTTCCTAAATGAATGATTTGGTGAGTGGTGATATTTCCTATCAACACTTCTTTCACCCTGAGACCTGTGACACTTGGACCTTCTTTACTCTATCTTCTTATCCATTTTATTTTCTATCATGTCCAAGCTCTGCATCAATTTGATATTGAATCTATCTTGTTGCTCCTTGGCTTTCATAAGCCTTTCATTATCATCTTTATAGATTTGGACATATTTTTGCAGTCCTTTTACGATATCAACCAAGTTCATGCTCTCTTCATTGGATTCTACACCATCCAAACCCATACCAACATACAAATATCCAAATTCATCATCACGACTAAATGTTTTCTGCACATCTTCCATGTTTTAACTTTCGGTGCCGATTTTGTCTGCTATAAAAACTGTTGTTTTACAAAATGTGCAGGCAATATGATTTGTTAGACAAACTCATTGTAACAAATTCATTAAAACTCTGCACCATTTTGAAAGAATCCTTTCTTCTTATTCTTTGAATTATTTCAACATCCAAAGTTCTAGTGCAGAAATTCATGCATCAATACTTAACGAGCATCACAACTCTACACTGCGCACCAGTATTCTCCACACGCAATAACTTTACACTGCGCGACACTAACACCAACCCAGTGTTGAACCAAATATTTGCAACTTCTTGTGAATCTATGGAACATACAGGTACAATGTTGAACCAAGCAGTTTGATACTAGAATGTAACATCCCTGACCGCAAAGGCCAAGACACATCACACAAACTCTCCCAAACCTGCACCTCTGATACCTTAAGTAACATTACTATAGAGTAGCATCACCCCAAAATTCCATTGCTTATTTAACAACATATTGCACAAGAACACTAGAGAGAACATGCATGAACCATACAGGTGCACGCCATACCTCACCTTCCCCCCTTGATTACACAGATTAAATAGCGGAAGTAACACAATTTAAATTGCACTCACCATTAGGCCAAGCATACCACCAACAACAGGTGTATAACCATTATTTATTCACATGCAATTTCTTCTTTCCCAATGTGCACAACCTATTCCTCGAAACACACATAGTGAATCCATCTATTTGTGCTCATGGTCTACTCTTCGCGTGCACAGAACCTCTAACTTCACCCTGAAATCTCTTCACGCAAAATACCATGGCCAACTTAACATAAATTACTTATCACATAGTGTACTTAGCATGTAGGAATACAAAATTGAATAACAACATTAAACTTTCATAAATAAACAACATTAACAGAATAAAAACCATTATTCATTAACAACATCATACAAAAGATGTTTCATAACAATACGAGTAAATAGCATGCAACAAACATACAAGCACATCAGAACACTTATATTTTATGAAAAGTCACTAATCGCGTGAGTGACTCAGATATTCCTCCCAGACATAGACTTTATTTCTCATAATATTTCAGTAACAGGTCACCCCTGATATGGACTGAACTCCACTAGTGAAAAAATACTCCTAGTGACAATTTAAGTCTAACAAACAATAGAAAAGATCAGTCCAAAGTGCCACTACTACAACTAGTCTACAGTCCCTCATTCCCTACATGCTTGTCACACCCCAGGAAGTGTGCCCCTTCTTTTCTCAAGAATACTTCAACTGCCCCATTTCCCTTCCAAGGATTCAACAACAGGTCAGATCAGGTAGTCTCAGAGCATTGTGACTAATGCCCAGTGCACTAGGGAACAATTCCCAACAAAATCTCACCTAGAGTGAATGCTCACGGGCCTGAAAACCCGCTTCTTCAACAATATACGGGCCTGAAAACCCGCTTCTTCGACAACATATGGGCCTAAAAACCTGCCTCTTCGACAATACAAAAGTTCTCTCAAGCACAGAGATACACCCGACAATAAATTATAGTAAGTCACAGATTCCTTTGCATAGGAAAAGTCCGTCTGAATGATGAAGAAATGAAATATCCCCCCAAAATACACTAAGTCTTGGAATATATATATATATATATATTGCATGCCTTCAACTTGACACTTGTCACTTTTATGCCTAACTTTAGCCACTTGGTGACTCATTTACAACCCTCGGGAACTTAGGATAAAATATATCCATAAAGTTCACTTTTTGGAATTATTAATAAAATATTCCCCCCTTTTCCCTTTTTCGGTGGATTTAGCCCCCCATCCCTTTTTCGTATTTTTGGTTTGTGTGCAATGATGAAATATATTAATAATATTGAGTGCAATACACTTTACAAATATAGGCACACTGGCCTATTTACATCCTGACTCACCAATCAAATATTCACACAGGATCTCTGGCCTCAAAACATATATGTACATATATACATCATATTCATTCCCGCACACTTACTTGAGTGTGTGCAACACTATGGAGTATGTGCACCCTCCCTTGATGCATAGTACACATGTGCTAGCTCAGGTATGTGCAACACTATGGAATGTGTGCACCTTTTTGCTTTGATACCAAACCTCGCACATTGCAAAAGCACGCAAAAACCCCAAACTTGGTACCAACGATTCACCATCCTATATGTACATTACATTTACACTTATTTCCAACGACTCACCATCCTATAAGGACAATTACATCATGCACTACTCAGGTGCACGCAAAACCAACTTGAATCACCAGCCTATATGCGCAAATACAAATGAGATTCAGACTAGGGACATTACATCTCGTCAAACCACCTCAACAACAAAAAAAAAAACTATTTAATTATAAAAACACCATTAATAACACCACCTCATAGACATTTAACCCTAAATCTAAATATTGTCATGCGTAAAATTCCCACAAAAGATAATTTTGATAACCGAAAGCATTGATCTCCGAGAAAAGTTGATATTTTTTAAGGGAAATAAATAATGAATTAAATATCCTATGAAGTAAGGACAATATTGAATACCTCTATCATGATTTTATGACAACCCTTTCTAGTTTTGTTAACAAGTTCTTTATCAAGGTGTCATGTAAAAAGGAAAACAAAATGACCAACCCTTGGTATGATAAAGATGGTAAAATTGCTAGAAAATATATTAAAGATGCTTCTAACGAGTCCTTAAAATATGACAAGATAACTAGGTACAAAACCCTAATTAAAAGGAAAAAACATGTACCATATAAATAGGAAGCAAAAGAATCTTTTACACCTCTCTAAGCTAGATTCTATGAAATTTTGGAGGTAAATTATGACTCAAAAAACTAAGAAAACAATATGATTCCCTTGAGGGGGGACTAGAATTAATACGTTAAAAATATTTACGAAACACTTGATGTTGTGGAAAACATTCAAAACCTTTCTATAGAGGAAGAAGATTTTATATGAAGACAAGGAATTTTGGGTTAAGCGGCTCACAAAAGGGAAAGCTAAAGAAATTGAAAGATACCAAGCAAAAAATTTTAAAATTGGTGAGCCTATCCTTATATCCACATCCACAAGCTCTCCAATTTAGTGGTTAACCAAGGTGTCGAGCCTCCTTTTTGTCACCTCCAATTTCCTTATCTTTCCCATATCCCATCCAATTTTTCCTAATACCTATGCACTTTCTGCCTATTTTCCTCATCAGAAATGTCTTTTAACAATTATTGTGTACCTATGAGGTAACTGATGTTTAATCGTAATTTATGGTGATTTATTAATAATTAGGATTGAATATTTGATGTTTAGAACTTTCTAATTACTTTGGATGGTTCAAGATGACTTCATGACAACAGTTTCTATTGTTGATATCCTCTTGTACTAGTTTTTGAGATTGTCTGGTACTCGTTGTTGAGATCGTCCGGTATCGATTGTTATGCTCGTCCGATACCGATTGTTACGCTCGTTCGATACTGACTTGTATGACTGTTTGTGTTTGATACCAAGTTATGTAGTTGTGTGCTCGAACATTCTCTGTTCATTAGAGACCACGATACATTTAATCACTCATGCACTTCGTGTCATGAGGATGAAATCATTCCCTTAAAAATTGATGTATCATCCAATTGTAATAATTATGCAAATATTTGATGTTATCTTCAAACTTGGATTGTAACGGTTTCTTCTCTTTAAAGAGAGAGCCTTGTAGATGATAGGCATATACATAGATAGAATTGAGAACAGTTATGTTGTAAGATTGGTTCTCAAACAACTGTGGGTTGTACCTCCATTTTTCTGAAGTAATGATATAATTTCAGTTTATGGATTATATGTGTGCATTTACATCTTCTCTACTGTAAGTTTCTCTTAAGAGTTGCCTTGTTGGTATAACAAGGGCCCACCAACCCATTGAAGGTAAGTATCTTTGTTATTAATTGCAAATATGATTCTAGTTTTCTGTGTGTGTGAACAGAGTAATTTTATGTTAGATTACAACATCTAATTGCATCCCTGTCATGTTCTAGTGATACATTTAATAGCAGGTTACATGGATGTGTGGTAATTTTGAGTAAGAGAGAGTTGTGTCTGTAATGTGAGATATCTAAGTGTCATGATTTCTGAGTAATGATTTGACATATTTGTGTGAGTATGTGAGAACAATCATTCAATTTAAGTGCTTTAGTGTTTTGTCTAGACTAAATGTTGTAGTGTTTGTTTTGGTTCTGCAAATCAAAGGATAGGTTGGATCTCCATATTTCACCATATATGAGCTTGTAATGTAGCATCCCACTACACTTATCTCTCTTTTCCAGAATTGATAAGATTACACCTTTCAAACACATGCACAATTAAGACCTCCATCTCTCACCATACATGCACTTATAATGGAGGTTTTTACCCCGCATGGTAATTCTTTTAAGCTTGATTTAGTTTTGTTTTTTTTAAGTATGCAGAGTGTTGTTAATTGTCGTTTGTGTAGTTGTTCCAAAAGATAGAATCACAATTCATATTTACCTTTCATGAGGCAACAATGAACAAATCTATCACCTGAGCAAGAATTATAGATTATATGTTTGTTGATAAGTTTTTCTTTCTGAATTTTGAATTGTGTGGGGAGTGTTATTTGAAAGGTGCAAAAACAGAGTATTTGATTTCGAAAGTGTTTTCTTACATAGACTATACTTAGAAGACATAAGAAATTATCTGTTATCAGTACATATAGTACATCAACTCTATTGATTACGAAACCAGATTGAGATATTAAATGATTGAAATATATTGAACATATAATTGCACCAACATTTTGGCATCGTTGTCGGGGAATTATAAATGGTAATAGGTAGTGTTTGCATTAAATTTCTTTTATGGTTTTGGAGTGGTTTTAAAGATGACCTGATGGCACGAAGAAGACGGTAAGACATGAGGGAAGATCCCAGACATCCACTTTAGTGGGGTTGCTCCAAAGCCAGGTTGTCCTCTTACATTCAGTAGTTAAATTTTGTGTTGAGTTAGTATTTATATCTTCTTTTTATGCATAAACATAGAGATAGAAAAGGTAGATTTATTGCATCTAAAATTGCAGAAAATTCAAGAAAAAACCCCAAAGTTACAAAAAAATCAAGAAAAACCCCCATACTAACTCAACTAATGTTTTTGTAGGAAAAATAATCAGAGGGGAGAGTTCAAAGGTAATAATTGAAACTACAACCAAAGGTTCCAAATCTGAAGCTACTGTGATGCAGTAGCATCGCCATCAAAGAAAAATAGGCCAAGAGTGGAGGCAGAATTTGACACCTCAACACGCCAAAATTTCAAATCGACATTAAACAAAGGCATGAGCGGTTGTTGAAATATTTTGGAAATGTCGTATTTAAAGACTTAGTTTGTAAATTTGGGTCACTGCCTGAGAATGGAAATATGTTGTAAATTCTTACATGACTATAAGGTGTTATAGATATAGAGTGTCGACTCTTATCTGCTAATAACTTAGATTTATTGTAATGGGACTAAGTAGGTGACTGCCAAAAACAATGATGGGATAGAATTCAGATAGGACGGAGAAGAGCTTGAGAAGCCACTCCTTAGATAGGTTTATGTATTGTATTGTAGGAGGATGCATTGTAGAAGTAAGGAATAAGAGTGTTAGAGGTTGCAGTTAGTAATAGAGAGTCAGAAGATAGTGAAGAACTATGTAACTTATGTAAATACTTCATGAATGAATAGAACAGACAGTGAGATTGATCCAAATGCTTGGATGGTGTTCATTTATGTGTGTATTTGAATGAATGATATGTTCTTTGTGTGTTTGTTCTACTATGCATATGTGTGTTGTTCATAGTTGTTTATATGAACCTATGAATCATTAGACAAGTTTCAATTGTTTATATTCTGAGAGCTCGAATGCAAGGAGTGCATACTTTTTTCAAGGTGTGCGTTGACAGAGTCTAGATTTGAATCAGAGAAGCTCAGGAGGGATAAAAGGAAACTTAGACCGAGTGTTGCAAGGAGTGTATAGGGTCAATATTTTACTAAGTGTCGATAGATCAGGACTGTGAAGCACAAGGAGTACGTAGTAAGATTTCTTTTGGAGAAATCTCTAAGTATGAACTTTGTCAAAGATTCAAGGAGTGTGTCGGAGGCTAAAATCCTCAGAGGAATCAAGCTCATAAGAGATAGTGACAAAGATGCAGCAGAAGGGGAGAAACCTATTGAATATTGTGATTTTATGGTTGAGATCCCTTCGGAGGAAGTTAGGGTCACTAACAACCATTAGATATCGAGAAGGTACAAGGAGGTTAAAATCTGGAGTCCTTCAGAATTCACGTATTCACCATTTTTCATCTTTTACGGAGTCAAAACTCCTGAATATACGAAGCTCGGAGTCCACCTGGACTGTAGATCCAGAGGAGGGTATGTGGAAGCAGATCCGAGAGTTCGAGGGGAAGAGATTTGGAAGTTTTGTTTGAAGCAAAGTGAAAACTTCACGAAGTCGTGAAGGATGAAGTGAATCTGGATCGTTAGATCCAGAAGAACATGTGGCATAGATCTGTGTGATTCGAAGTAAATCACTTAGGCGAAAAGTGTGTGGAGTGTGCATAAACCATCGAATCGCGAAGTAGCGAAGTCTGTCAAGGTCGTCGATTTGAGGAGGACATGCGTCAACATATCGAGGACTTCGGAAGTGTTAGAAAAGATATTGGTAGTAGAAAATTTGGTCATTCTATAGCGCCAATGAATTAGGAGATTCCGCAGTGTCGGTGAAATAGGATATTTCGTAGCATCAAGACAAGACACCAAAGGATGGGCCAATCAAAGTGCCCAGGTGTTAAAGAAAATAGTCCCACAACAATGATAATAGTTCTAAGGAATATATCACCAAGCTATCTATTCATTTTTTAAATTTCAAGATAGAGAACTGATATCTATTATGTGACTTCAATCGCAGTCACCGAGAAGAAATGTGTGTTAGTAAAGTCATTGAGCACCCAATCAAAGAGACAAAATCATTAACTTTTTCATTCTTACATGCAAGGATCAAAGGCATGAGCACTTGCGCACATGGAGCAAATTTCAAATTTCCTGGTGTTCAAACATTGAAGGTCCAGCTCGACATCATAGTCACCAAAGGCCCCAATCTGTAATTTAAGCACCGAGATCCAAAGTCCACAGTTGTCAAACACCTGCCACAATACAATGTGGGTTAACCATTCATTTAACGCATAAGTCAACACTCCAATTAAAGCCTAGTGCCCAAGCGCCAAGCCACAGGGAGAAGGAGCTCACGAAAGGGGCCTTGCTTTGCTCTATGCATCTATAATACATACAAGCACTGGTGTAGTTAAATTACAACAAAACATTTCTTCCAGACATATGGAATATATATCATTATATAAAACATCATACCATCAGGTGGACTAACAGTTGTTGTAGGTGATAACTGCCAAATTCGCAGAAGGTGAAAGTGTCAATTAAAGAGTTCGATGAATTACCAGGTTAAGTTTTAAATCCTGAACAAAAAACCTTTATATAAATATGGTAATAGACAACATATTATTTGGCAAAGCATCCAACACAGGCCACAACTAAGAGGAAAACTCAGGTTCACCAAATGTCAAAGATTGTAGCATGTTTTCACTTTTTAATTCAAGATTGGAGGAGTGTTGTTGTTAAAAATGACAAAGAATATGGATGGAATCAATTGTTTTCATTTCCAGAACATGAGATCAGAGAAGGAATGCATCCCAAGCTCAAGTTCATCAGGTATAAATATTGTAGGCCTGTTAGTTGAAAGTAGATTGCAGATGGCATTTTAAGGTTTCATTTTTCAATAAGCTCTATGGACGTTGTACATGTCGGTGTTGCATTGCATTGTTGGTCATCTCCATCTATTGTTGTAGCAAAATCAGTCATATTTTAAGATTGTGGTCTTGTTGACTATTCGTGCATAAGGAGATTTCAAGAGATCAAAGACAAAGTTAGATTCATATTGAAAAATGAGCGCCAAGGATTGAAATCCATGGATATATAAAATAGTTTTTAGCTCGAGTTGCAAAGGTATGCAGGCAATTACATATGTGTTGTCTGGAATATGTGATGATATCTGGGCCTAAGGAGTTGATACAGTGTGTGGATTAGGAAAGATGCCAGTGACTTCGAGATGGAGACATGCAGCTTCAATGATGTAGTTTAGGGACACATATGTTGTTATGTGTGGATTTGTGTATCTCCAAGTCTATTGAGAAGATGAACAATCATCCAATTTTGTTAGTCTTTTTTATATGACTATTACTTATGATTTTCCTCGGCCTACAGAAAATAGAGTATCTTTGTTTTTCCTCTTTTGACAGATTTTGTTTAGAGTTCTTATAGGGGTAAAATAGATGGAGGATGCCAGGGTATGAGTCCTCGAAGATAAAATTACTCTGTAGAAGAGTAAAACATAGGTGGAAACAACTAATTAACAGTTGCAGGATTTTTAGGAGCATATATTGAACATTGAAATTAACAATAAAGACTTGGATGCATATCTCTACATGATGTGACAGAGTATCCCTGCTTTTAGGGAATCAGTTGAATATAATCAGTAGCTGGTAGCATCTCTTGAGAATTCAAGGATAAGATATGGCATAAATGGCATATTTCAAGAAAAATGAAGAGGATCAAATGTACAGGTGGTAGGACAGATACAAAAGTCAAATAAGTTCCAGGTTTCAAGGAGATAATCATCAACAAATTTCTATTTTAGCAGATGTGGGACACCTATCCTCTTAGGTGTCGAGCCCTTTCAAATTAGTTACCTTCATTCTAGTTTTGGAAGATTATTTCCATAAATGAAGGTATATTTGATATTCCAAGGAAGGAGAAAATCAATATTTCGAGGAAATTAATCTGAAGTTCAATGGGTAAGCTCGAGTATCGTTCCATATTTCAAGACAGAGGTGGCAATCATTGTTACGAGGGAAAACTCTCTATGGCCAAGGGTAAACCACAAAATATATGTATGACTGCAGAAATCAACTCAATTCCAACATATGCTATGTAAACTAATGTGCAAGAAAAGAAAGAGGCCTACCTCGATCCAATGTTCGATGATGTTCCACCATTGAGCACTTTGAACCAAAGCTTTATACCTGCAACCAGTCCTCAACAGACAAGAAGAGAAAGTATATAGTGATAATGTAAAGGTGTTATCACATTAGATAGAATAATCTATTAATAAACATTACAAACATTCCCATGGATAATAATCACATATTTGCATGATACCAATAGGACGAGAAAGGAGTATTTCTATTAATAATTGATCAACAGAAGTGACAACATTACAGACTTCCATGTCATCACGGTTCGAAACCAAGAAACCAAGTTCCTTCCAAATGGGTCTCCACCACTTCAATCCTCCACCAAAGGCAAGCTCATAGGAAAGAGGCAATGAGGTCCTCTCAACAATAGGGAAAGAGCTTGGGGGTTGAACATTGTGTTCAGACTTGAGGGACAAAGGGATACAGACTCAATATGAAGTAATTTCTCCAGAGTAACTTTTCTCTCAAAGTTGAATGATTTCTCCTCTTTTCCATATCTTGGAATTGTGCTTTTATAGCCTTCAGAATGCAACTGAAGGGTCGAGTCAGACGTTTCTAGTATATGGAAGGCCAAGGATCAGAGATATCCGGTTGTGACATGGAAACTCGACTCCATTTTTTTATTTTCTGGCATAAATCCCAATGTACGTGGGTTGTAGTGGAGAAACTTGGGTATATTCATGTTGTATAGTAGATAGGGCATGTATATGTGGAAAAAATTGTGTTTTTATCTCTAGATTCATCAAAAAGGCATGACAAGTCTACATAGGGAAATGGAAAAAGGCCCTCTATGCAAGATTCAAATGGTGAGGAAAATCTTTCTATAACAATCATACCAAGTTATTCAAGGAGATAAGGTAGCAGTCAAAGGCATCCAAAGGCACAGGTGGCAGAATAATTGATAAGATGACTCCAGATTGCAAATTTCTAGGCATTAAATTAGCAGCTAATTGAGCCTTAATTTATAGCACACAAAGTCGGTTGGAGGACAAAACACCTGGCAGGAGTGAATGGTAGTCGAATATGCATGTATATTTTAGGATTATTGACAAAAGCAACCTTCTTTCAATCAGTTCGAGATGGTTTCTATTTTTAGTTTATAGATAATTTTTGTTTCTAAAAATTAGCAATAATTTTTGTTGATGTAATTCCACATAATTTTTGTCATTTGTGATAGAAAAAGGTTCAATTGTTAGAGGCCCGAGAGGGTTTTAGGAGCATACAAAGGACTTCCTATTTAGTTTGTAATCCTAAGGGGCATGGATTATAAACTCTTATGTTATTGAAGATTCAGATGAGCTATTTTATCAGATTGTTTTATGTGTTATTCATTCTGTTCTTTTTCTTGTTTGATCGTATTATCTTTGATTTATGGATCCCTGAAACAACAAAATATTTGTTGTAAACTTGCCCATCTACCATTGTTTACTTTCAAACATTTCTTAGTTCTCTTTGCAAAGATGATCTTTTATTGGTGAATGTTCATCTTTATGTCAATTCTTATATTCTTCCCTTTATCATAAAATAGATCCTTTGTCTGATAGGTATCTTAAATGCCTTCAAGGAATAGAGTGCTTATGACTCCATTGCCCAATGGTTCATCACTGATCTGCAATGAACTTTGTTATCTCTTCCTTACTCTATCTTGTTGATCCCTGATTTTAAACTTATTCAAAACAAATTCTATGTTACCAAGATTACTCCCATTTGCAGTCTCGGAGTGACTCTTGGAGTCTTAATAGGAGGAACGATCAAGGAGAAGGTGGAGTCATTGACCAGAAGTCACCCGAAGCTCTAGAAAAAGGTAAGAGACTAAAACCTAGCCACTAATTATGGGGACATGTGGTGCCATATCTATCACTTTGGTGATAGCACTCTTCAGCAAAAATTCACTTCAGGGATGACGGAGAGTGAAGGTACAAAATTCCCAAAGGCCGAAGTGTCAAATTTCATCAGAGTCATCCATTGGGACCAGACACGTGGCTGAAGATATGCCACTTAAGAGAATTTATACTCCGAGAAAAGGAGAATCCAGGGGCGTTGACTGAAATTTTCCCGAAGTGGAATAAAGGGTCGATCTCAACCATAAATCGAGACGAATACGTGGCGCTTGATCCACAACTTCACATAGAAAACACTTCAGGGAAAAAGGATTCAACTGCATTCAAAAGATATGAATCTCGAAGTTGCGAAGCGAATCTTAGTCATTGGCTATAAGAAGAGAGTGGATCGTAGATCTGGTCCAGGAGAATCCTCCAGTTCTAATTTTAGTGGATTTGGGGTTAGGTGTGTCGAGAACATCTAAAGCCCGAAGTCATGAAGTGTGTAGGGAACGAAGACTTAAGCCCGCAGTTTTTTATTAGGGTCACGTGGAGGACTCTGCAAGTACTCAGAAACTCCCGAAAAGGGGATTTCACGCCCCAAAATTAGGAATTTGACCTGTGGAGAATATAGAAGAGGTTCAACACAAAACTGTGAGTTGATTCATCTCCCGAAGTCGATCGATCCTAGATCGAGAGGTCAAGTAGCCCTGGGGGGAGAGTAGGGGGTTGCATCAAGTGGTATCAGAGCAGTGGAATCATGTCACCCAGAAGGCGCAGGGATAGACTTGTAGTGAGTCTAGAAATGGAAGAAGAAATGAGGTGACTCAGAATGATATTGGACGCCATGGAAGCATCACATAGGAGAGCACCAGATGTTGGTTACGTCAACAAAAATTAAATTGAAGAGGTAGAAGAAGAAGAGTTGTAGAAGGAGAACCTATGGAAGAATGATTGCTAAGAGTTGTTTCCAGAATAGGAGCCACAAAAAAAATAGAAGTCACGATGTACGAAGTCAATTTGGAAGTCGAAGAATTGTTAGATTGGGTACATGCTATGTGTAAATACTTTGATTATGAAGAAATTGATGAAGAAAAGAAAATGAATCATGCAATAACCAGGTTGAAAGGTCATGAAGTGTTATGGTGGGATGAACTCCAAGATGATCGCAGATGCAAAGGCAAGTAGGAAATCAAAAGTTGGGATAGGATGGTAGCTAAGTTGAAAGAAAAATTTATCCCTAAATACTATTAGATAAATCTATTTAGAAAGTTACAGGACCTGAGACATAAAATTTTATCAGTGAAAGAGTACACTGAAGAATTCTATAGGATGAATATCAAGGTTGGACAGAAGCAGAATGACGATGAGAAAACAACCAGGTATATAAATGGGTTGAGATATGAGATACAAGAGGAGATCAACATGATATTTGTTGTCACAATCGAGGATGCTTATGAAGTAGCCTTGAAAGCTGAAGAGAAGTTGGCAAGAAAACAAATCTAGCGAGATAGGGGAAGAATTCCAAGCAAAGGCAAGGGAACTGTCCGAGAGAAGTTTGAGAAGCGAAAGAAAGAGGCTGGAAAGCATCATAATCACCCTGAAAAAGGGGAAAGTTATAAGGAAGGAAAACATGAGGGAAGAAGCTCTTTTCCTAGAGGAAGAGGAAGAGACAGAGGAGGTGAAGTCAGATGTTATGCATGTGGAAAGACAAGACACATGTATTGGGAATGTCCTGAGAAGAAGAAATATGCTAGAGGAGGAGAGGCAAACATTTCTGAAGCTCGGAAGAATGTGGAAGCAGAAGCAACATAAGGAGGAAGAAACCTTATGATGAGGAAAGTTCTTCTAAAGCCATAGAAGGAGGCAGAAGAACCAGTTCAGTGAATAAATTTGTTTAGGATTTCTTGCAAAACAAAGGACAGAGTTTGCAAGATGATTATAGATAGTGGGACCACTGATAATCTAGTATCCATAGAGATGGTGGAGAAACTAGAGCTGGAGAAAATTGCACACCCAAACCCATACAAGGTATAATGGTTGTAGAAGGGACATTAAGTAATGGTAGGTCAACAATGAAAAGTTGAATTTAAAATAGGAGGCTATAGGGATGATATTTTATGTGATGTAATTCCTATGGATGTTTGTCATATCTTGTTGGGGAGACCATGGAAATTTGATATAAATGTCATTCATGATGGGAGAAAAAATACTTACACCCTAGAGAAGAATGGTAGAACACACATGTTGTTTCCAATAGAAGACAAGGAACCAAAGAAGGAGGCTAGTTCAAGTATACCTCTCATGAGTGGGAAAGAACTCTTGAATGAGGTCAATAAGGAACAAAAGATGCAACTTGCTATAGTGAGGAAGCCAAGGGTTATCCTTACAAATACTTCTATGGATGATTTACCTGAAGAAATCTAGGAACTGTTAGAGAATTTTGCTGACATAGTAGTGGATGACTTACCTCACTCATTGCCACCCATTAGGAGTATCAACCATCACATTGACCTTATTCCAGGAGCCAGTTTTCCAAACAAAGCAACATATACATTGACACCTTGAGAGAATGAAGAGGTCAAAAATGAAGTCCATGAGTTGTTGGATAAAGGTTTAGTTAGGGAAAGTCTAAGCCCATGCACAATACCAACTGTGTTGAGTCCAAAGAAGGATGGAGGATGGAGAATGTGTACAAATTCTAGAGCCATCAACAAGATCACCATCAGGTATACATTCCCTTTGTCAAGAATGGATGATTTGATGGATTTCTCGAGTGGAGCGAGTTATTTTTCAAAAATGTATTTGAAGACTGGATATCATCAGATAAGATTGAGAGAGGGAGATGAATGGAAGACAACATTCAAGACAAATGAAGGTTTTCTTGAATGGTTAGTCATGCCATTTGGGTTGAAAAATGCCCCAAGCACATTTATGAGGTTCATGAATGAAGTACTGAAACACTTCATAGGTAAATTTGTGATTGTATATCTAGATGATATACTAATCCTTAGTAAAGAAAAGGAATAACATTTAAAACACTTGACATTAGTGATGAGGAGATTGCAACAAGGAAAGTTGTTGATAAACTTAAAGAAAATCTATTTTATGAAGACAGAACTCATATAATTGGGTTTTGTGATCTCTTCAAATATATTGAAGATAGATCCAGAGAAGGTGAAAGCAATCAAGGATTGGCCATCTCCTAGAAGCATATTTGAGGTGAGAAGCTTTCATGGGTTAGCAAGTTTTTATAGGAAATTTATCAAAAAATCTAGTGCTATATGTACACCGATATTGGATACTATGAAGAATAAACACAAGTCTTTTAATTGGAAAGAGGAGAATGAGAAAAGATTCAGAGTGTTGAAGGATATGATTACATAACAACCAATTATGGTCTTACCATATTTTGGGAAAACATTTCAGGTAAGGTGTGATGCAAGTGGAGTAGCTATTGGAGCAGTCTTGAGTCAAGATAATAAGCCAGTTTCTTATTTCAGTGAGAAACTGAATGACACCAAGAAAAAGTATTACACATATGACAAAGAGTTTTATGCATTTATTCAAACTTTGAAGAAGTGGAGGCATTATCTAATCCCAAAATAGTTTGTCTTGTATAGTGATAATCAAGCTTTACAATTTATTACTAGGCAAGAAAAGTTGAATCAGAGGCATGCTAAGTGGGTAGAATTCATGCAAAATTTTACTATTTTCATTAAACATATTTATGGAAGTGCTAAAAAAGTTGTAGATGCCTTGAGAAGGAGGAGTTTGATTATACATGAATTCCAAGTGAAGACCTTAGGATTTGAACACCTTGACGAAATGTACCAAGAAGATCCAGATTTTAAGGAAGCTTATGAGGCATGTAAGAACCCTTTGTTGGGAGACAAAATCCCATGGAAAAAATATTTAATCCAGGATGGATTATTGTTCAAGGGAATCCAACTATGCATACCGAGATGCTCTATGAGAGACAAATTGTTGAAAGAGAAACATAGTGGAGGTTTCGCTGAACATTTTGGTCATGATAAAACCTATGCACAACTAAGTTCTTCATACTATTGGATAGGTATGAGTACCAAAGTGAAGAAATTTGTGAACAAATGCAAAATTCGTCAGTATGCGAAAGGGGGACAGCAAAACACTTGTATGTATCATCCATTTCCTATTCCAGAAAGGCCTTGGGATGCAATTAGTATGGATTTTGTATTGGGATTACCTAGAAACCAAAGGGGAAGTGATTCCATTCTTTTTGTGGTAGACAGATTTTCCAAGATGGCACAGTTCATACCATGTCAGAAAACAAGTGATGCTACACACATAGCCAATTTTATTTTCAGGGAAGTTGTGAGATTACATGGGTTGCCCAAAAGCATAGTCTCAGACAGAGACACAAATTTTGTAGGACACTTTTGGAGAACTCTATGGAAGAGGTTGGGGACAATCTTGTCCTTCAGTTCATCATATCACCCTCAGACAAATGGACAAACTAAAGTGGGGAACAAAAGTCTAGGAAATTTATTAAGGAGTTTAGTCACTGAGCAGTGCCGTCAGTGGGATCATATTCTGGCACAGGAAGAATTTTCATTTAACAATTTGACAAATAGGAGCAATGGGAAAATTCCATTCGAGATAGTGTATGGAATACAACTTAGAGGGATTACATAATTGAGATATTTGAAGCAAGACAAGTTCAGAAGCACTGTAGAAGAAGATTTTTCTACAGAGATGAAAATAATTCATGATTGAGTCAGAGAGCAACTACAAGACAACAACCAAAAGTATAAGAACGGAGTGGACCAGAAAATAAGAGAAGTTCAATTTGAAATTGGAGATGAGGTTTTAGCTCATTTGAGGAAGGAAAGGTTTCTAAGGGGAACATATAACAAGTTGAAGATGAAGAATATATGACCATGCAGGATCCTTAGGAAATTTGCAGCCAATGCTTATGAGATTGAGTTGCCAGACAATGTTGGAATATCACCGATATTCAATTTTGCAAACCTATATCCTTACAGGAGAGATGCAGCAGGAGGACTAGATGACCAAAAGGAGATTCAGTGGGAAAAACAGATGCCCACAATAGAAAAACCTCAAATGGAGAAAATTTTGAATCAGAGAGTTTGAAAGAAGACTAGGAGGAAGATGTATCCTGAATATTTGGTGAAGTGGAATGATCACCCAGTGGAATATTCGAGTTGGGTCACTGAACCTAACATTTTGAAACATGGAAAAACAATGCAGGAGCTCATGGAAAGGAGTCCATGAATATTTTATCCATAGGAGTATGATATAGGAGCATTACCATCAAAGCAAAAGAGGCTGAGAGTGGAGGCAGAATTCAACACCTTAGCAGGCCAAAATTTAAAATCGACATTAAAAATAAGCAGGAGCAGTTGTTGAGATATTTTGAAAATATCATATTTAAAGACTTAGTTTGTAAATTTGGGTCACCACCTGAGAATGGCAGGATGTTGCAAATTACTACAGGACTGTAAGGTGTTACAGATATAGAGTGTCAACTCTTATCTGCTAATAACTCACATTTATTGTAATAGGAGTAAGTAGGTGTTGATAGGCGAAACTGACCGTCCGTCAACTGGGAGAGTGGAACCGGTCCGGGGTTGTCTAAATAACCCAAGCCATTTGGAATGGACCACCCTGATGAGTTTAACGGCTCCGTTGGCCACTCTAAGGTCTTTTAAGAAAACCAAAGAGAAACTAATCTAAACTAACTAAAACAAATAAAACTAACTAAACTAAATAAACATACTAAAACTAACTAAACTAACTAACAAACTAAACAAACTGAACTAATTAAACTAAATAAAGGAAACTAAACTAATCTATCTAAAACAAACTACTAAATTAAACTAACTATTCTAACAATTATATACAATCTACTAATTACTATTATAATAACTCAAATCAACTATTTAATTACCAGCTGCAATATTACTTATTCACAAATGTACATTATAAACAATCTACAGATTTAATTAAAACCTGCAAAACTCTTGTATTTTCTTCCCTAAGACAGCCAGGAATCTCTTTTCGATTTTTTATATTTTATGAAAAAGAAATAACATTATTGAAATTAAACAATCTAATATATTTACTGAAATTAAACAATCTAATATAAATCTAATTAAACTCAAATCTAAACTGAACTACTTAATGAAAACAGCAAAGAAAAGATTAGTTGACCTGGAAGCGCTCCTAATTTGTCCCATGTGTGATGACTCTGAAGCTGGTCGGAGGAAGTAAACTCACACCGAATTGGTTCAATAGCTTCTCGTAAACGATTAGCTGAGCTTCTCTTCGATTTGGTTTGCAGGACAAACAAGACATAAAAAATATCCTAACAACTATAAGATGTATAAATCTCTGCAATAAGGGAAACCTGTTATGCAAGAAACTTATATTTGATAATTCAATCAATGAAGAAGATAAACCTGTCATTCACAAACTGAACTAGCAATTGTTATGTATTTTATATATATGTAAGAGACAAGATAATGGATTACAGTGATTAAAATTATATCATTTGCATATGATCTAGATAGCTAAAGTAGTCATAAATCATAAACAAAGTGATATACAAAACATGAAACAAAACGTTGATATATTGAAAAGCTAAAGCTGT
>JZKD02S2054955.1:263249-278541 GCA_000966675.3 Picea glauca | reverse complement strand
ATCTGGGAAAAATCCCCAAAATCACCTAAACTAGGAAATGAAATGCAAGTGAAATCTTGGAAAAATCCCCTAACTGCTCATAAACTCAATTGCAATTTCGAATTTACCTGCAATAAAACACAAATATCAAATTAGAAAGATATTTCAGTAACAAAACAATAAAAAATTGATTCTACAGACTTAGCTATAGAATCATCTGATTTTGTAGCTAGTCTAAAATAGCATATAGAATCAGAGAGTAATCAAATGAAATCTTTTTTTTAAAACAATCCAATTTAATTTTCTTTTAATAAACATTAAAATCGAATTACTAATGGCTCAAGCAAATGTATCATTCAAATCAAATCAAATCGAAAAGGATGAAATCGGGACAGGGTAAGCTTACTCTGTTTTTTCAGTTGCCATAAAATCGGATCAAATCATAACAGGACTATTTCATAAATCAAATCAATGATGAACCAAATCGTATAAGATACGATGCAATCATAATCTAAACAATCATAGTCGATCGGTTACTGCTATACAGTGTGCATAGGATTCATATCGTTTTAATCAAATGCCAATATAGAAAGGCTGTTACGATTCTTATCAAAATGAAACATGCATAATATCCATAAAACTTTGCCATAGAATTCGTTCGCTGAGTATCAAACATTTCACGGATATGACCGAAATAATGATCGTAACCATCCTTGACTCGTTATAATCATAGCATTCAATCTAGTGTAAAAATAGGTAATTGTTTCAATTGTAAAATGAAATAATACTCAATGAGTATCGACCCAATGAATTTCGTTATTGATCACCACACAGTCAACAGACAGGAGCGTAACAGAATTAACAAAATTCATGATATAAACTGGGTGAAGAATCAAAACGAATGTGGCTGAGTTTAATTATAGAAACAAATCGCCATGCTGGGCATAATCGTTTTCGTTCCCAAATTAACATTTAAACAATATGTTTGTTGAAATATGAAATGAGCTGATAACACGGTCAAACAATGTGAATCGAACAATTTCAAATTTGGTTATGCATTAACAGAATGGCATTTGAATTCGTCGAATCAGACATGGATTATAGTAGTTATGCTAACCACATCGTATAGAATATAACCAATTCAAATCGAACCATTGACTGCGTTCAAAATTGGAATACTAGAAACAACCTATGTTTAGAAAATATTAACAACCTTGATTATCAACAGAGTATTCAATTAAAACAAATTCAAACAAATCAAATCTATCCCATGATCACTCGAATGAAAGCCAAATTCAATCGAAACTTAAACGATAATGAAAATTGATTTATCAAAACTAAATTATATACAACAGTGCATGCTTGTGTGACAGAGCAAACCCACAGTGTAAACAGAGTTTGTGATTATGTCATATAAGTAGGTGAAAGTTATACCAATGAAGCTGTTCGAGCTACGCCAATCTTGAATTGACGAATGTTGTTGCCGAATCCACGTTCTTAAACAAAATCGAACCAGTTGTTCGCTGCTCCTTATCAGTGGATGGATTCTTACCCTTTTGATTAGAGAGCTTTGCAAATTGATCCTCCAGAGCATGAATTATGGATTGCAGCATTGGCACATCAATGTAATACCTTTCCAGCCATGTGCCACACTAATCACACGGTGGAGCAGCTAATTGAGAAAGCACAGGAGGGGGTTTCGATGAGTCACCAGGGGTTTCACAGGGCATTTTAATGCCGGGATAGTTTGGATCACTTAGAAAACAAGGTGGTAAGTTCTTCACAAACTCATATGCGGGTTTATCGCACAGACCTTCGGAATAGGGATACTCGCTTGCTAGGTAGTGTCAATATCTGAGTCGGAGTCTTCACTTATCATGACAGGGTCAGGGTTGACAGGAATTTTAGATTTGTTTCTCTCCATGCGAGAGATTAATCGAGCATTCTTCTTGCCTTTAGAATTGGAAATGGGTTTGGTCTTGGGATTTTTAGCCACGGGTTTAACATTCTCCACATCCTCGGTGACGGAATTGGGTAGGTCAATAGGTGGCTCGGGTAGAGGTTTGGGTAGCTGGGCACTGTAAGGGACAGGGGGTACTGATTTGCACTCTCTCACCACAGGTTTGTCAACATGTGGTGGGATTGACTCATCAAAACTATTGCGTTTAAGAAAATCATTCCAACAGTCCCGACGTAACTCCAAATGACAAACCACAAGCATTTTAATTAACCCAAAATGAAATAGGTTGTTCTCGGCCTGGTTTCGTTTGAACCTTTTGGACATTTTAAACAAACTCCTATGCAAGTAGAAAGGCATATTAAGTTCATAGCCTATGAAAACCATAAGTAGTCGAAGATGGTACAGGAAAACGAAACCATACCGGCCCTCGCAAGTAATGAACTTCTTGGTTACCATTAGCAAGTCGTGCCAGCGTTGCTTTAGCATGTTTGCGGGCAAACCTTTGTCACAGGAGCTCACTCTTCATGACTAAAAGAATAATTTCCACGGGACATTCTCCACTTTAAAAAATTTCGACCATATCTGTCCGACAGCAGGCAGACCAGTAGCCAGACTAAGAAATTGCTCATCAATTTCCAACTGCACATCCCCAACCTTGGTTCGGCAGCCATCGAAGGTTAATGAAAATTGTCGAGCCATGATAGGGTTATAACCATCAAACTTTCGTATGAATGAGAGCCATCTGAATTCCTCAAGGTCGCTTTAAGCACCATCAAACATCAACAATGCCTGGCAGCCATTGGGTTCAACCCTCATGACTGGAGCCATGGTTCAGGCTCATGGTAGGGTTTGGATTGAACACAATCAACACACAGGAGCGAGGTCGTTTGGGATTAACAGTTGCAAGCGCTCAAAGGGGAATGAATCAATATGCGCGTGCGAAGGTGGTGGGTTATTTCACCGCCATGCAAAACATTAATGGCACAGTACCATCCCTGTTCAATCAATCATAACCAATATTAACATTATTCGACCAACCCAAGGTTTAAACGGTGGACAATTATATCAATGTGCCAATGTATAGTTTGAAACCACAATCGTTCAACATAAAATCAAACCCGTAGTTTGCGCCTGTAATAATTCAAACCAATGCTATTGAAAAATCCAAAAGTTTAATCAATGCGCCATGTATATAACTCCAAACATTGTCATTCAACATGAAATAAAACTCATGCGCTTGTTACATAATCCAATGTTTTGATCAAAGTTTTTCAAAACAAGGTGACAATAGACCAAATCGATTAAGCAAAAAGCTTTAAAATCATAAGGATCACATTATATAAAAACCTTTAATGCACCATGACCCTTATATAATCAATTAAATTTGCATGCTCAAAGCCTTATCAATTAAATCAAAGTCAAGTTGTGCAATCAGAGCGGTAATAGGCAAATGGACATAGTTTTGAAAATAAACCAAAGGTAAGTACCAATCAGCATATCAATGAGTAGATCATGACAATTCAAATAACAATGGAGGAGTTTTCACGCTTTCAGTCATGAAAAATAAATCGAAACCAATTTGCAAATGTCGCTTGAAATGAAAACATCGTCTCTTTGCAAGATGTGACAGAAATTTGAAGTTCAAGAGACATAGGTGTAGGCAACTTTTTAGGGAAATTGAAAAAATATAATTGGCTTCCATCAATGGTGACACACTGGGAGAAGCAGTTATCTCTGTCGAAAGAAACAAATTCAGATTAGGACAGCAAAGAAAAATTCAACTCAAAAAACAACAACCAGAAAATCGTACAAACATCATCATTTACTATCTTTTCCAGCGATGTTTTAAAAGATGCAAACTAATAACAATCTTAATATTAGCAAGCCATGATGTTAATGATAAAATATTCAATACTGTTGGCATGGCCACTGCTGCCAACAGGCTTCCATAGCCTCGACAGGGTTGCCATTTAACCCGCTCAGACGTTTGTATCCTATCAAGAAGTTCTAGATTAGAGTAAAGGACTTTTTAAGAGGTTTCTTATAATTTTTTACAGATTTTCACTTACCCGACATTGCTTCGCTGCCAGTAGGCCTGTTCAGTACCCCGACGTAGTTGTCTTGGCGCCATGGTTGCATTTACCCGCTGCCAGCAGACCTGTTCAGTATCCTGGCGGGTTTACAAGAACTTCCCACAGCTCATATTGACATTTTTATTTTGTTTTTCTTTTGTGTATAGATGAACGGGGTGACGCTTAAAAATCTTGGTATTTTATCATATTTTTTTAGACCTCATCAGAATTTTTTAACACCGTCCTTTATTCAATTCCAAAAATGTTTTATTTCTAAAACAACTTGCTATGACAGGGAGACATCCTTTTGAGTCATTCCTTTACGGAAAAGGGACAGCGTAAAAAGATAAAGATAATCATGACAGACTTCACTCGGAGATTGAAATCAGTAAACTTCTTTCAAACAACAAAATTTTCCAACATAAATATTATTTTTATAAATATATCACTGATGTTCGTACAATCTTTCAGAAGTTGTTTCAGCGAAGAAATTTTTTCATGATCTGAATCTGAATTGCTCAGTCCATAGGCATGCATATCTTTCGAAAACACCAAATCAAAATTAATCAATCCAAATCAAAATCAAAACAGAAGGAAAACAAAAAGATGCAAACCAAAGAAATATTTACATAATATACAAGGGTAGTAATCAAGAAAAGTATCTTTTCAGGGCTTGGCCATTCACCGAGTAGGTGTCAAGCTGCCCTTCAAGATTCTGCAATCGAAAAGAACTAGGACCAAACTTTTTAGCAATCAAAAGTGGTCCAATCCACAAATTTTGAAACTTGGTATGCTCACCCTTTCCTTCGTGTGGTTTGTCCCACTTTAAGACGAGATCACCTACTTCAAAATTCCTATCAGAAGTAGAATTATAATCGAACCAACTTTTAATCAGTTGTTGATGTTGATCTAACTTACGCTTAGCTTGGGTTCTTACTTCTTCTAACTTCATCAAAGCGTTAATACGGCTTTCTAAAGGGGGACGATCTTCTTCTTGAACTTTTTGTGACAATTGAAGCGAAGGAAGAAGAATGTGAGGTGGTAAAATGGCTTCTTTGCCATAAACCAGAAAAAAGGGAGAGTTACCTATAGCAGCTTTGGGTTTTACCCTATCAGCCCACAATGCATTCAACAGTGCATTGTGCCAATTCTTGTGATTTTCAGCCACATTTCTTTTGATAATTTTGATCAAGTTCTTGTTTGTTGACTCTGCTAAGTCATTGCCCTGAGGGTAGTAACTAGCAGAATACTTCATCTTTATTCCTTTCTCTAAGGCGAACTCAGTCATCTAAAGAGAAGAAAAGAATGAAGCATTATCAAAGACTAGACAATCAGGGATACCAAAACGAGTGATGATATTCGAGTTTAGAAAAGTGATCACCTGACTTGTGTTAACAGTTCTTAGCACGGTGGCTTCAGACCATCGAGTAAAGTAATCAGTGGCTGTCACAATATACTTGTGTTGTTGTGAGGATGGAGGGTTAATAGGACCTATGATATCAAGGCCCCATTGCTGGAAAGGAGAGTCGACTATGACGGGTTGCAAGGGGAAGGCTGGTTTCTGCAATCGCCTTGATGATTTCTGACAAATGATACATTTACGGCACAAGGCATGGGCGTCCCTAAAAAGTGTAGGCCAGTAATAACCGGCTCTTAAAACCTTATGAGCAGTGGTGTCACCACCGAAGTGACCACTAGCTTCTCCTGCATGCAACTCAAGCAAGACTCTTTCTGCTTCGTCCTTTTCAAGACAACGCATCATTACACCATCGAAATTCTGACGAAACAGTATACCATTAACTAGATGAAAGGAGGTGGACTTTAGTCTCAACGATCTTCTTTTGGCGAGGTCAAGGTGACGGGGTGCTGATCCATGTTCAAGACAAAATCTAATATCGTCGTACCAAGGACTTACGAGGTTTTGTGCGCAACAAATCAAATTTTGATCACGTTGTTGTAGGTCTGACGTATCACTATCTTCTGTTTGTTTGGTTTCTGAATCAACAACCAACTTACACAATCTTTGGACTCTCACAATCTGTGCTGGGGTGATCTCTAATTCATACTCCTGCAAGGAGGTGACCCAATTGGCTCTTTTCTCTCCTAACTCCTTTTGCACTAACAAGTTCCTAATGGCAGGGTAAGGGACAATGACCTTCGTCCTTGACTTCAGAAGATATGATCGGAAATGCTTAACTGCCTTGAAGACAGCGTAGGCTTGTCGATCAACCGCTGGGTAGTTAAGTTCATCACCTTTGAAAGAAGAGCTCATAAAGGTGATAGGTACTTCATTGTTCTCAGAATTCTTCTGAGTTAGGACCGCGACATAGGAACGATCAGAGGCAAAAGTATAGAGTGTAAAATCTTGAGAGAAATCAGGGCTCATGAGAGACGAAGCGTCAATTATGGCCTTCTTTATATCGTTGAAAGCTTGGTTTTCAGTAGGTCCCCAGTGATATTGGGTGTCTTTCTTAATCAGGTTCTGGAGAGGCCTGACCATTTCGGAGAAACTGGGGACAAATCTTCTCACGAAATTGATCTGGGCTAAGAAGGACTGCATGGATTTTTTGGAGGTAGGCGGGGGAAGTTTAGCAATGACTTGAGTCCTCTCAGGGTCAATAATTATTCCATCACTAGACACAATGAATCCTAGTAATTTACCCTGTTCTACTGCAAAGATGGACTTCTTGGGGTTCAAGGAGATGCCGTATTTATGACATCGTAGCAGAACGGATCGTAAGTGAGTTAGATGATCGTCTTTGTTTTTAGAATAAACGGTTACATCATCTAAGTAGAATACTACAGAGTGATTGATTAAGCCTCTGAAAGCAATGTCCATTGCTCTCTGAAAGGTAGCACCGGCATTAATCAATCCAAAAGGCATTTTGCGATAAGCATAAGTGCCCCACGGGGTACGGAAGGTAGTTTTTAACTAGTCTGGCGGAGACATCAAGACTTGGTTGTATCCAGAGAAACCATCCAGTAAGGACAGCCTCTCAGAACCAGATACTTGTTGCAAAATCTGTTCCATGGGAGGGACATGATAATTATCTTTGTCAGACGCTTTGTTGAGGTTTCGGAAATCGACACAAAGTCGAATTTCCCCATTTTTCTTCCGCACTGGGACGAGGTTGGATACCCATTGAATGTGTCTAACAGGAAAAATTATTTTAGCACTTAGGAGTTTATTCAATTCTTTTCGTACGGTCAGTTCTAATTTAGGATGCATTTTCCTCAGTTTCTGTTGGAAGGGTAAGGTTTGGGGCTTCATCGGGATGACATGCTGTATAATATTAGGATCAAATGTCTTAAGATCATTATAAGTCCAAGCAAAGACATCCTTGAATTCTTTATATAGTTTAACAAACGCAGCTCTTTCTTGTCTAGAACATCCCAAGCCTAAATTGATACACTGAGAATTTTCGCTAGTCCCTAAATTTACCTTCTCATAAGACAATGAGGAACTATTGGTTTTGCAATTGACCGTCTTTTTAAACTTATCTTCAAAATCATAAATCTTTTCTAGTCTAACAACGGATTTGGGTATAAGATTTACCATGTCCGATAGAGCTTCAGGAGATTTCGGATTAGGTATTACCGTAAAGTTGTGCAAATTGTCATCGTGCGTTTGTTCATCTATCACTGCACCTTGAAAGGTTTCTTCCATGTGCAGAAAGTTAATGATCTGCTGATCATCGTCAAATACTCTCCAGTTTGTGATATTGTTAGGAACCGATGGTCGAAACAATAGCTCCATGGAGAAAGCGTTCGGGGATAAGCCATCTGCAGGAAAAAGTTTAGAGGCAACATTAGCTAATAGATCTGCTTCAACATTATTTGATCTAGGAATGGAATTTATATTAAAAGCAGAAAATTTGTTCATTAAACTCCATACCTCAGACTGGTAACATTTGAGATGAGGGGAAAGACAATGTATAGAATCTCTCACCTGTCTAACCACTATCTCAAAGTCGCTAAATACAATCATATTTTGAATGTGCATATCCAAGGCTTTTCTGAGACCTTGCAATAAAGCCTCATATTCTGCGATATTATTGGTACATTCAAATTCTAGTCTACAAGCCAATAATGTCTTGTTACCTGCGGATCTATAATGATGCAGCCTGCACCAACTCCTTCTTTAGACTTGGAACCGTCAAAATATAAAGACCAAATTTGATTTCTATCAGGCTCACAGGACTATTGCATAGAAGTTGTTGGTTGCGTACATACTAGGATCTCGGACTGCTGTTCTGGATTGTTGATAGGTGAAACTTCAGCCATGAAATTTCTGAAGTAGGTGTCCATCTCTTTGACTTCAGGTGGATTAACAGGAGGTGTGTATGGTTCATTAGGATCGTTCAAGTCTGTGACCATGAACTTGAGGTAACACTCACAATTCACTCTGATCTTGTTGGGCTTACCGTTTTCTGGAAGCCATAAGTGAGACCAGTCCATTGCGAAGTAACCTTGTAGTTGCTCCGACCAATCCCTACTAAAAAACAGACCATATACTTCTGGAATATCCACCACAATTATATCAATAACTTGATGAACCTTTGGGTTAGACGATAATCTAATCAATACATTTTTTAGTTCGCCTATAACTTTAACATCTGATCGATCAAGTTGTATGATTTTCAAAGAAGAGGGTTCTACTTCAACGTTAATCTTTTGGCAGACTGACCAAGGCATCACATTGGACGATGCTCCTGAGTCAACCATACAATTATACACATTTCTGTTGAATATTTCGAAAGTTAAAAGAAAAGGAGGTACATTCTTACGAGTATTCAGAGTGGTAGCTTGCGCTTTATTACTCGTAGTTTCTTTATCTGAATTATTTACACTAGTTACATTGTTATTTACATTATGTACAAGAGTTACAGGAAGGCTTCCTTTATCTTGAGGATCAGGATTGTTTTTAGTGGAAGTCTTCTGCGGCACTTTGCTTTGCACAACCTTATTGTTGTTTGGATTACCATTCTTGCCATTTTCTGAAATATTTTGCAACATCTTTTGTAACAAAAATGGAAACTTCAACAACTCATAAATAGAAATGTTAGCCCTTAATTTCTTAAGATCTTCAACAACATCATAATCTAATTTAGGGCTAGCATTACTTTGTTTAGTTTCTACTGATTTAGATGGCTTTGGAGGTAAAGTTGCAGTGTTCTCAACAGGAGGTTTGTTTGTTGTCTTACTCCTAGTGTTGTAAGGGTGAACAGTCTCGAAGTTGGCTTGGAAGATGCTATCTGAGAGGTGTCCAAAAATATTTGGAGAAGACTCTTCTTCTTGAATGGTTTCCTGCTCGAGTTCCTCTTGAGGAATATCAGAAGGGATCAAGTCATCCCGGGCTCCTAAAATTGTCTGGAGAGCATATTGCAAACTTTCTAGGTTCAAGCCTTCGGGATTTGGATTAGGCTGGTTGGTTTGAAAAGGCTTTCAGAAAGGAGTTTTGTAGGGTCCTTTACTCGAAGAGGCTTCTTCAGTTGACCTTTTTAAATCTACGACTTGATTAGACAACTTTTGTACAACTTTGGTTAAATTTTCCAAATCAGAGTTTTCAAGTTGTGTTTTGTTTTGTGTAGGTCTGGGGAGAATTTCAATCTTCTTTTTGGAAGAAGAAACAGTCTCGGTTTCATTGCTAGAAGATTCCTTGAGGCTAAGTATGTCTTTTTCAATCTGAGTAGCCTCTTCAAAGGCTTCTAACAATGTGGCCTTTTTAGAACGTTTAACCCAAATAGCTATACTTTGATGTAGAGCTTTAGTGTAGTAAGCTATTACAAGACTCTCAACAGGCATAGACTCTGCAGGGATTCGATTTTTAAGTGTTATAAATCTTTGATTAAAATATTTAACTTTTTCTTTTGGGTTCATTTTTAAGCTCGAAAGATCCATGACTAAGACTTTCAGAGGTTTGCCATCTCCGAATTTTTCCAAAAAACATGACTCAAACTTTTCCCAAGACACTATGGTGTGAGGCTATTGGGAGAAGTACCAAGTGGATGCATTACCCTCAAAGGTGTAAGAGAACAACCTACAGACAACATCTTCGTGTTCAACATTACGGAGTCTAATGGCTAACATAAATTTTTTGATATGATCTTCAGCTATCTGTTTTGAATCGGGATCAAACTTAGGCAGCCATTTCTCCGAGTGCTTAGGTAAAGGGTGCTGGGCTCGAGGTATAGCTACAACATCCTAGTCCAATCATGGTCTTGCAAGGTTATTCTGATTTGTCATTGGGGTAGTGGGTGTGGAAGGCTGAGAAGGTGGATTGCCTTCGTTAGAAGAGGAATCTCCTCCAGAAGAGGAAGGAGATGAAGGAGGTGGTGAAGGAGGTATCCTAGATCCTCCTGCAGCAGGATTTGTGTTTGGATCTGTTGGATTCACAATGGGATCTATGTCGCCTAACTGTTCTCTGATATCAGAGAAATCTAAAGGTTGACCCCACGGGCGGTTTGGTCACCTAAGACTAGCTAAGGCACTATGTGTTTTGATAAGAGATTGACGAATAATCTCTTGGAGATCACCACCTGTAGGATTAGGGGTTGTTGGCTCAACTGTGATCTGCGGATCTTCGGTTGAAGTAGTTTTTGTTTGAGGGGGGATATTATCTTGTGAATGGATTCTAGTCACTATAGGGGTGCGATTAGATGGAGGAGGAGTCTTGCGACTGCCTCGTGCCGTTAATTAAGTTCAGGCCCTCCTTCTAGCTCCATTTGTTGACGGTCGAAACTGACCGTCCGTCAACTGGGAGAGTGGAACCGGACCGGGGTTGTCTAAATAACCCAAGCCATTTGGAATGGACCACTGTGACAAGTTTAACGACTTCGTTGGCTGCTCTAAGGTCTTTTAAGAAAACCAAAGAGAAACTAATCTAAACTAACTAAAACAAATAAAACTAACTAAACTAAATAAACAAACTAAAACTAACTAAACTAACTAACAAACTAAACAAACTGAACTAATTAAACTAAATAAAGGAAACTAAACTAATCTATCTAAAGCAAACTACTAAATTAAACTAACTATTCTAACAATTATATACAATCTACTAATTACTATTATAATAACTCAAATCAACTATTTAATTACCAGCTGCAATATTACTTATTCACAAATGTACATTATAAACAATCTACAGATTTAATTAAAACCTGCAAAACTCATGTATTTTCTTCCCTAAGACAGCCAGGAATCTCTTTTTGATTTTTTATATTTTATGAAAAAGAAATAACATTACTGAAATTAAACAATCTAATATAAATCTAATTAAACTCAAATCTAAACTGAACTACTTAATGAAAACAACAAAGAAAAGATTAGTTGACCTGGAATCGCTCCTAATTTGTCTCGTGTGTGATGACTCTGAAGTTGGTCGGAGGAAGTAAACTCACACCGAATTGGTTCAATAGCTTCTCGTAAACGATCAGCTGAGCTGCTCTTCGAGTTGGTTTGCAGGACAAACAAGACATAAAAAATATCATAACAACTATAAGATGTATAAATCTCTGCAATAAGGGAAACCTGTTATGMAAGAAACTTATATTTGATAATTCAATCAATGAAGAAGATAAACCTGTCATTCACAAACTGAACTAGCAATTGTTATGTATTTTATATATATGTAAGAGACAAGATAATGGATTACAGTGATTAMAATTATATCATTTGCATATGATCTAGATAGCTAAAGTAGTCATAAATCATAAACAAAGTGATATACAAAACATGAAACAAAACGTTGATATATTGAAAAGCTAAAGCTGTGACAAAACATCAATTCTGTTCCAGTCTGCATTAGAATTCCATATCCTTGTTCTCCCATGAATGAGGATGTCTATTATTACAAAAATCATAAGTATATATAAGTTTCTCCACAGGGTAAAACAGCCATGTGGATAATATCAAAAGGTTTTACATAATCTCGGAAAAATCCCCAAAATCACCTCAACTAGGAAATGAAATGCAAGTGAAATCTTGGAAAAATCCCCTAACTGCTCATAAACTCAATTGCAATTTCGAATTTACCTGCAATAGAACACAAATATCAAATTAGAAAGATATTTCAGTAACAAAACAATAAAAAATTGATTCTACAGACTTAGCTACAGAATCATCTGATTCTGTAGCTAGTCTAAAATAACATATAGAATCAGATAGTAATCAAATGAAATATTTTTTTTTAAAACAATCCAATTTAATTTTCTTTTAATAAACATTAAAATCGAATTACTAATGGCTCAAGCAAATGTATCATTCAAATCAAATCTAATCGAAAAGGATGAAATCGGGACAGGGTAAGCTTACTCTGTTTTTTCAGTTGCCATAAAATCGGATCAAATCATAACAGGACTATTTCATAAATCAAATCAATGATGAACCAAATCATATAAGATACGATGCAATCATAATCTAAACAATCATAGTCAATCGGTTACTGTTGTGCAGTGTGCATAGGATTCATATCGTTTTAATCAAATGCCAATATAGAAAGGCTGTTACGATTCTTATCAAAATGAAACATGCATAATATCCATAAAACTTTGCCATAGACTTCGTTCGTTGAGTATCAAACAGTTCACGGATATGACCGAAATAATGATCGTAACCATCCTCGACTCGTTATAGTCATAGCATTCAATATAGTGTAAAAATAGGTAACTGTTTCAGTTGTAAAATGAAATCATACTCAATGAGTATCGACCCAATGAATTTCGTTATTGATCACCACACAGTCAACAGACAGGAGCGTAACAGAATTAACAAAATTCATGATATAAACTGGGTGAAGAATCAAAACGAATGTGGCTGAGTTTAATTATAGAAACAAATCGCCATGCTGGGCATAATCGTTTTCGTTCCCAAATTAACATTTAAACAATATGTTTGTTGAAATATGAAACGAGGTGATAACGCGGTCAAACAATGTGAAACGAACAATTTCAAATTTGGTTATGCATTAACAGAATGGCATTCGAATTCGTCGAATCAGACATGGATTATAACAGTTATGCTAACCACATTGTATAGAATATAACCAATTCAAATCGAACCATTGACTGCATTCAAAATTGGAATACCAGAAACAACCTATGTTTAGAAAATATTAACAACCTCGATTATCAACAGAGTATTCAATTAAAACAAATTCAAACAAATCAAATCTATCCCATGATCACTCGAATCAAAGCCAAATCCAATCGAAACTTAAACGATAATGAAAATTGATTTATCAAAACTAAATTATATACAACAGTGCATGCTTGTGTGACAAAGCAAACCCACAGTGTAAACAGAGTTTGTGATTATGTCATATAAGTAGGTGAAAGTTATAACAATGAAGTTGTTCAAGCTACGCCAATCTTGAATTGACAAATGTTGTTGCTGACTCCACGTTATTAAACAAAATCGAACCAGTTGTTCGTTGCTCCTTATCAGTGGATGGATTCTTACCCTTTTGATTAGAGAGCTTTGCAACCTGATCCTCCAGAGCATGAATTTTGGATTACAGCATTGGCACATCAATGTAATACCTTTCCAGCCACGCACCACACTGATCACACAATGGAGCAGCTAATTGAGAAAGCACAGGAGGGGGTTTCGATGAGTCACCAGGGGTTTCACAGGGCATTTTAATGCCGAGATAGTTTGGATCACTTAGCAAACAAGGTGGTAAGTTCTTCACAAAATCATATGCGGGTTTATCGCACAGACCTTCGGAATAGGGATACTCGCTTGCTTGGTAGCGTTCAATCTCTGAGTCGAAGTCTTCACTTATCATGGCAGGGTCAGGGTTGACAGGAATTTTCGGTTTGTTTCTTGCCATGCAAGAGATTAATCGAGCGTTCTTCTTGCCTTTAGAATTGGCAATGGGTTTGGTCTTGGGATTTTTAGCCATGGGTTTAACATTCTCCACATCCTCGGCGACGGAATTGGGTAGGTCAATAGGTGGCTCGGGTAGAGGTTTGGGTAGCAGGGCACTGTAAGGGCAGGGGGTACTGATTTGCACTCGCTCACCACAGGTTTGTCAACATGTGGTGGGCTTGACTCATCAAAACTATTGCGTTTAAGAAAATCATTCCAACAGTCCTGACGTAACTCCAAATGACAAACCACAAGCATTTTAATTAACCCAAAATGAAATAGGTTGTTCTCGACCTGGTTTCGTTTGAACCTTTTGGACATTTTAAACGAACTCCTATGCAAGTAGAAAGGCATATTAAGTTCATAGCCTATGAAAACCATAAGTAGTCGAAGATGGTACAGGAAAATGAAACCATACCGGCCCTCGCAGGTAATGAACTGCTTGGTTACCATTAGCAAGTCGTGCCAGCGTTGCTTTAGCATGTTTGTGGGAAAACCTTTGTCACAGGAGCTCACTCTTCATGGCTGAAAGAGTAATGCACACGGGACATTCTCCACTTTACAATTTTTCGACCATCTCTGTCCGACAGCAGGCAGAACAGTAGCCAGACTAAGAAATTGTTCATCAATTTCCAACTGCACATCCCCAAACTTGGCTCGGTAGCCATCGAAGGTTAATGAAAATTGTCGAGCCACGATAGGGTTATAACCATCAAACTTTTGTATGAATGAGATCCATCTGAATTTCTGTAAGCACCATCAAACATCAACAATGCCTGGAAGCCATTGGGTTCATCCCTCATGACTGGAGCCATGGTTCGGGCTCATGGTAGGGTTTGGATTGAACACAATCAACACACAGGAGCGAGGTCATTTGGGATTAACAGCTGCAAGCCTCAAAGGGGAATGAATCAATATGCGCGTGCGAAGGTGGTGGGTTAGTTCACCGCCATGCAAAACATTAATGGCACAGTACCATCCCTTTTCAATCAATCATAACCAATATTAACATTATTCGGCCAACCCAAGGTTTAAACGGTGGACAATTATATCAATGTGCCAATGTATAGTTTGAAACCACGATCGTTCAACGTAAAATCAAACCCATAGTTTGTGCCTGTAATAATTCAAACCAATGCTATTGCAAAATCCAAAAGTTTAATCAATGCGCCATGTATATAACTCCAAACATTTCCATTCAACATGAAATAAAACTCATGCGCTTGTTACATAATCCAATGTTTTGATCAAAGTTTTTCAAAACAAGGTGACAATAGACCAAATCGATTAAGAAAAAAGCTTTAAAATCATAAGGATCACATTATATAAAAACCTTTAATGCACCATGACCCTTATATAATCAATTAAATTTGCATGCTCAAAGCCTTATCAATTAAATCAAAGTCAA
>JZKD02S2054955.1:236755-258697 GCA_000966675.3 Picea glauca | reverse complement strand
GATTGATAATAATTAATGGAGCATTGATCCTGATTGATGACTTCGGGTCCCAAGATTGAATGGTCGATTGGATTCCTCCTGACTTGCGTCTCCCGTAGAGGTCATGGTGTCCCTGATCTTGTAGTACTGGGTGGTTTGTATTGCGTAGGTTGTCCGTGTCGGGTGGGATGTAGACTCCTCTTGTAGCTTAGTATTTTTGTCTGTGTGTAATCCGGTGGAAGGAATCCAGTGCCGTATCAAGAGTCTCGGGTTGTTTAAAGGCACAGTTCCACTCTTGCGACACAATCTGAGCCGTATCAATAGTCTTGGGCTGTTTAAAGGCACAGTTCCACTATTGCGACTCTACTGTCAGATTCCTTCATTCTGTGACAGTACTGTGCCTAACCCCTGGTGTCTGTCTCTGCCTACAGTCGTTAGTTTCCCACCTCCTGTTCGGGGGCGTTGCTTCTTGTTGTCGCTATGATAGGTCGGGTCATCTTGATTGTGTTCGTCTTACTTGCGTCCTGTTGGTTCGAGTGTTGACGTAGAGTCGAGAGGGTTGTTTCTTCTGCACACGCGCACACACTTTAAAAAAAAAAATTCCACCGGTTGACTGAGTAGATGTCCTTAGCTAGGAGGGTTGTTACAAATAGGCAAATGGACATAGTTTTGAAAATAAAACAAAGGTAAGTACCAATCAACATATCAATGAGTAGATCATGACAATTCAAATAACAATGGAGGAGTTTTCACACTTTCCGTCGTGAAAAATAAATTGAAACCAATTTTCAAATGTCGCTTGAAATGAAAACATCGTCTCTTTGCAAGATGCGAAAAAAATTTGAAGTTCAAGAGACATAGGTGTAGGCAGCTTTTTAGGGAAATTGAAAAAATATAATTGGTTGCCAACAGTAGGTGACCGCCAAACACAACAATCGGATATAATTCATATAAGACGGAGAAGATCTTGAGAAGCCACTCCTTAGATAGGTTTATGTATTATATTGTAGGAGGATGCATTGTAGAAGTAAGGAATAAGAGGTTAGAGGTATCAGTTAGACATAGAGAGTCAAAATACAATGAAGAATTGTGTAACTTATGTAAATACTTCATGAATGAATAGAACAAACATTGAGATTGATCCAAATTCTTGGATGGTGTTTGTTTCTATGTGTATTTTAATGAATGATATGTTCTCTGCATGTTTTTCCTACTATGCATATGTATGTTGTTCATAGTTGAGTATATGAACCTATGAAGTATTAGACAAGTTTCAATTGTTTCTCTTCTGAGATATCGGATGTAAGGAGTTCATATTGTTTGCATTGTGTGCATCGACAGAGTCTATATTTGACTCAGAGAATCTCAGGAGGGATAATAGGAAACTTAGACCAAGTGTTGCAAGGAGTGCACAAGGTCAAGATTTGACTAAGTGTCGAGAGATCAGGACTGTGAAGCACAAGGAGTGCGTAGTAATATTTCTTTTAGAGAAATCTCTAAGTCCAAACTTTTTCAAATATTCTAGGAGCACAAGGAGTGCGTCGGAGTCTGAAATCCTCAAAGGAATCTAGCTCAGAAGAGATAGCAAAAAATATGCAGCAGAAGGGGAGAAATCTATTGAATATTGTGAGTTGGTGGTTTAGATCCCTTCGGAGGAAGTTGGGGTCACTGACAGTCATTAGATATCAAGAAGGTGCAAGGAGATTAAACTATAGAATCCTTCGTAATTCGTGTATTCGACTTTTTTCATTTTTGATGGAGTCAAAACTCTCGAATCTACGAAGCTCGAAGTCCACCTCGACCATAGATCCAGAGGAGGGTACATGGCAGCAGATCCGAGAGTTCGTGGGGAAGAGCTTCGGAAGTTTTACATGAAGAAAAATACATAATTCGTGAAGTCATGAAGAACGATGTGAATCTAGACCATTAGATCCAAAAGAACATGTGGCATAGATCCGCGTGATTCTCAGTAAATCACCTCGGTGAAAAGTGTGCGTGGAGTGTGTAGAAACTGCTGAAGTGTGAAGTAGTGAAGAATGTCAAGGTCATTTATATAAGGTGGGCATGCATCAATAGATCGATGAATTCGGAGGAACGAGCAAGGAGAAGGTGGAGTCGTTGACCAAAAGTTACCCGAGGCTTTAGAAAAAGGTAAGAGACTAAATCTTAGCCGTTGATTGTTGGGACACATGGTCCCATATCTGTCACTTTGGTGATAGTGCACTTCGGTGAAAAGTCACTTCGGGGAAGACGAAGAGTGAAGGTGCAAAAATCCTCGAAGGCCAAAGTGTTGAATTTCATCAGATTCGTTCATTGGGATCGGACATGTGGCATAAGATCTGTCACTTTGGAGAATTTATACTCCAAGAAAAGGAAAAGCTAGGGTCATTGACTGAAATTCATCCCAAGAAGAATCAAGGGTTGATCTTAGCCATAGATAGAGATGAATACGTGGTGCTCGGTCCACAACTTCTCGTAGAAATAACTGTGGGGAAAAAGGCTTCAGCGACATTCAAAATCATTGAAGTATGATGTTGCGAAGTGGATCTTAACCGCTGGTTGTAAGAGGATCATGGGCCGTAGATCTAGTCCAGGAGAATTCACCAGTTTGAAGTTCGATGGATTTGTGGTCAGGTGTGTTGAGAACATCTGAAGCCCGAAGTCGTGAAGTGCACTGGGAAAAAAGACTTAAGCCCGCATTTTTTTATCAGGGTCATGTGGAGGACTCTGCGGGTACTCAAGAACTCCCTAAAAGGGGATTTTGTGCCCGCGAATTAGGACTTTGACCTATGCAGAAGATAGAAGAGGTTCAACATGAACATGTGAGTTAATTCATCTCCCGAATTCAATCGATCCTAAACTGGGAGGTAGAGAAGCCCCGGGGGGAGAGTAGGGGGTTGCATCATACTATTTAGATTGAAAACAAATTACAACAAGTAGGAAGGGAAGCACCGGTGACCCAATCATAAGGGAGAGTTGGCAAAGAGATAGAGGTAGTGGTAGAAGAGGCTGAATCTTCCATTGGAGAAACACACAAAGTATTGGAACAGTTGGATATACCAACCAACCCAGTGGTTGATCCTTCACTTAGTGGGGAGACATCACCAGTAGCGTATAATGTTCTATTTGGAGATATGGCAGATGAGGAGGCAAATGAAAACAATGAAACAAAGACACTTGGATTCCCAATATTAGGCATTACCAGAGATGTTGCTATGAATAATATTCCCCTGTCATCACTACCTCACTTCCATGGTATGTCAACATAATATCCAGATTCATTTTTGTTTTAATTTGATATAATGTGTATGAGTTATAATTACACTAATAGTGCAGAAAAACTAAACTCTTTCCAGCCACACTTAAAGACTCGGCATTAATATGGCTTATGATCCTAGGAGAACACACTATCTTATCTTGGGATGGTATGAAGGAAACCTTCCTCTAGAAATATCATGACTATTGTAGACCTAGAGATGCTAAGAATGACATATTTAAAATGCAGCAGTCTGAGGAGGAAAGTTTGGAAGATTACCTAGAAAGGTTCCTATATAAATATCAAAAGATGAAACAATTTTCCTTAGACACAACCACAGTTAGGACCATATTCCTAGAAGGTATAAGGGATGATTGTATTGAGGTACTAAACCTAATGAGTTTTAGGGATGTATATAAGAAGCCAATTGTAGACATTGCAGAGTATTGTAAAAGGTACTCTCGCAGCCAAGCCAAAACAGGAAAACGTGTAAGGGGTCATATAGGAAGAACTACCAAACCTACTCCAGGAGGTGTTGTAAGGATATAATTAGGGAATCTTCTTGAAAAATTCAAAACAAACATCCTAAACACAATCAAAACCCATTTAGACACTATGAAGATAAAAAAGAAACAAGAAAAAGAGAATGCTACTTTAGTAATTTTATGTCCTTGCTGTTGTTACGAGGAAAATTTCTCTATGGAATGGGGTAAACCACAACAGATGAAAATTACTGCAAAAATCAACTATAATATCAAGTATTATATATAAACAAATATGATAACAAGATAATATAAAGAGCCTACCTCATCCAGATGTTCAATAAAGTCCACCGTTGAGCACTAGACTCAAAGCAATACACCTACAACTTGTCCTCAACAACCAAGAAACAAAAGAATATGGTGATAATATAAAAATTTAGCACATCCAATAGCATAATCCATCAATATTCATAAAAACTATTCCCATGGAATAAAAATTCAAATATTTGCAAGACATTAATTGGACGAGAAAATAATATTTATATTAAAATGTAATCAACAGAAGTGAATGATTTACAAACTTCTGTGTCGGCACAGTTCAGAACCAAGAAACTAAGTCCCTTCTAGTTGGGCCTCCACCACTTCAATCCTCCACCAAAGGCAAGCTCACATAAGAGAGACAATGAGGTTCTCAATAAAGTAGGGAAGAGCTTGGGGATTGAACAATGTGTTCAGACTTAAAAGGATAAAGGGATGCAGACTCAATATGAAGTGAATAATTTCTCCAGAGTAACTTTTCTCTCAAAGTTGAATTATTATCCTCTTTTCAATAGCTTGGATATGGCCCATTTATATCCTTCAAATAGAACTGAAGGTTCGATTCAGAACTTTTCCAATATATGGAAGGTCAAGGATCATGGATACCATGACATGACATGGAAACCCGACACCATTTTTAATTTTGGGCACAAAACCCAATGTACACGGGTTGTAATGGTGCAACCTGCATATACGCATGATGTATAATAGTTAGGGTGCATATATGTGGAAAAATATTATTTTTAGCTCTGGGAACTACAAAAAGGGACTTCATGTCTCCATAGGGAAATGGAAAAAGGCCTTCTGAGCAAATTTGCATAGGGTGAAGCAAATCTTTCTATAACAGATGCCCCCTAATGTGTGAGGTCAGAGGAGTATCTGTGATGGCCGAAATACATTATAATACATACTAGTGGAGTAATGGAGATCTAGTTGGATGAATTAGTTTCTCATGAGAATATTACAATCTGCACTGACTTTACGCACATGGCTACCAATTTGAATTACATCACAAATCCATGTGAAAATATACCAAACAGTTGTTCATGGCCATGAATAGGCAATACAAAGGTGGCTACATGAAAAAGGATGTCATTGTCATGAACAAGGCTCAGTAAAACCAGTCTCAAAATCAATCTGAAGATATATGTATACAATGGAGTACAATATGATCTCCCATTATCACGAAAGTCACATAGGTACTGGTCCAATGAAAGGTAGAAACAACTCACAAAAGATGCGACTATGAACTGATGTCTTCAAGTCTTCTACATGATCCACCAAAGGTGTAAGTCTACATCATGTGAATAAAGGAGTTGAGATCGAACACAATGAGACTTCATTTGATTACCGATCATTAAGGTATACCATTAACAAACGTGAGACAACCTACCGATAATGAAAGTAGGTATCAAGGCACCGAGTATATTCTTACAAGTTTGAATAAAGGTGTCTAGGTCGAACACTTGAAGAATCCATTGATCAAGAGACATTGATGTATTCCCAACTGTTGATGGCGGGAGAACCTACCACTAATAACTGCAAGCCTCTAGGTACTCATAGGACTCTAGGTCTCGTTTCCAAAATAGATGGGATGAAGTCGATGGAAGGAGACCCACTGAAAGGAGAGCATTGATGCATCTCTCATCATTCAACACGAGGTACAAAGCATTAGCTTGATGATTTGGAGGAAATTGAATGAAGATCGTGTTCATGAACCAACGACCCTATGCATCTTTCACATGTGCCAAATGCAAGCGGTACACGAAAAACACCCTTTGAATAGAAACCAATAATTAAAAATGATAGCAAAGGAGAGAAAACCACCAATAAGGCTAATGGCATCCAAGATAATACACGAATCCCAATGTGTGAATAGATTTCTTGGCGCCGAACATAAGGGAAACCCCCCAGTCAGCGACCAATGATGAAATGTCGACTATTGTGTTCAAGGTTACCTACCAATGATGAAAGTAGGACCAGGGTGCATGGTAGAAATACAACTCCTTGTAACTCTAAGACACACTAAGGGTATGGCTGACATGAAAAGTCAAGAGTTTTAAGGAATGGCTGACATAGTTTGATATACATCCATTGAACAAGATCATGAGACATATGTAAGACTCTGACATCATAGACGCAATAATGAAACTTTGGGATGAAGGAGGCACTAATCAAACTAGTCAGGCGAGGAAACTCTAAGTAACAAGAACAACTTCCTAAGGTTGTGCTAAACCTAAAATTTTGATGACAAGTGGACTCAAAAGTTTTGTGCTCTGTTCAAAGGCGACATGACTGTTTCCAATATAAGATAATATTCTTTTCTCACCCGTCTTTTTTTGTTTTTTCATAGTCAAATGAATGTTATGATACATAGGAGGAAACGAGTGTCTCTAGTAAGCAACTAGTTCCAACAATGGAACATACCTATGCTCAATGCAAGAAGGTGCATACAATAGATGGACACTCGAGGGAATGTTTCCTCTTGGGGTATAGGGTGTCAAGATGAAAAGGATATAAACAAGGATCTACTTGGATGATGATGCAAATTGTTGAGGTGATAGGATTATAACGCAAAAGAGAGAACCGGCAATAGGCTCAATACTGTAAGCAAGACAATGAGATGCAATTACAACTTAACACCAAAGAATGTCCTTTTTCGTAATATCAGTCTACTTGGTTTGAAAAAGGGATAAAATTACACCAAATAGATGTCCTTTCAAATCCAATTTACTAGTGTGAAAGAGACAAGTTCACTTCACAATCTTTTCTCTTTTTGAGATAATTGGAAAAAATCTTAAATCAGACTCCTAGGATGTTGTTCTAAGAAACATATAATGGGGGAGGCCAAGGCTCTCGTGCAGGACTTATGTCGAATTTCAGCAACTCACAGATAAATGACACAAGCTTGGGAAAACCCAAAGCTTTCCAGGTCGAGAAGGATAAAATACTTGCATAGGTTACCTTATCTACAATATATCAAAGAATGTTCCTTATCTGGAAGAGTGTAGAATAAGGAAGTCAAGGCTCTACAAGATCATTCCAATCAAAGGAAACCAACCTAAGACTTGGAGGGAGCATGCTCAGAGAGAGTAGAATTCTCCCTTGTTGAGAAGGTATAGGACTATAAATTCTAAGGACATGGTCGAAGGATGCATCACCCTCCAAAAGAAGAGTAGAATTGACCAAAGATTGCATCGGCAATGCCACTTCCTTAGGATTGTCACTCTCCAACATAAGAGTGGGATCAGATGAATATTGCATCGACATGACCACTTCTTCAACTGTTGGTTTAATAGGATGTGAGACAACAAGGTCAAGAGATGCATCACCCCAAACAATAAGAGTGGTGTTGGTCGAAGATTGCATTGACACGACCGTTGGTTGAACAGGATGCGAGACAATAAGGTCAAGAGACACATCACCTCCAAAAAGAAGAGTGGTGTCAACCAAAGATTGCATCAGCATGAATTATGTATCAACCAAAGAAGGTTGGGAAACCAAAGACGACTCAGAACCCAAAGGGACCCCAGGCAAGGACCACACTTCTTGTACCACAACAACAGAAGGGAACAAACGAGTAAGGTGATCTCATTTTCAAAAACTACAAAGGAACTTGGGCTTACATCTTACACGTCTAGGCTTCTCAATCGTATGAATTCCCCCAGCATGACTTGCAGTGGCTGGTGACATGCTCCCAGCATGACTTGCAGAGGCTAGTAGAAAATCTCCAACATGACTTGCAGAGGTCGATGATGAATGCCCAACATGACTAGTAGATGTTGGTGATGAACCTTCAACATGACTAGAAAAGGTTGATGATGAATACCCAACATGACTAGCATAGGTTGGTGATGAATCCCCAACATGAATAGTAGAGGTTGGCGATGAATCCCCAACATGAATAGTAAAGGTTGGTGATGTATGTGCAGTGTGCCTAGCAATGACTAGATTTGTGTCCCTAGCATGACTTGCAGTGGCTGGTTGTTGGTCTTCAACATGAATTGTAGAGGTTGTCGACAAATCTCCAACATGACTTGCAGAGGTTGGTGATACAATGCCAATATGAATTGCAGTGACTGGACTTGTGCCCCCAACATGACTTGTAGTGGCTAGTTGTTGGTCTTCAACATGACTTGTGGAGGTTGTTGACTAATCTCCAACATGACTAGCAGAGGTTGGTGATATAATGTCAGTATGACTTACAGTGATTGTACTGGTGGTGGCAGTTGGTTGCGGCATTTGAGACCAAGGTTCCAAGAAAGACTAGTTTTGATAAATTGCAGGCCAAGAAGGGTTCTGGTATACACCATGTCCCTATCTAGCAAGATAATATCCTCCTCCATACTGATTCATAAAGGGGTTTAAGGGCATCAACACTAAAGAAGCCACTTGTGAAGAGAAATAAACATGACAAGGGTTACTCATGTGAGGATATATGTTTCCCCCAGACGAAGAAACTTCATGAAGGGGGTTTCCCATACTATAAAACTAACTCCCTCCAGATGAAATACAGGAGGAAAGATGGAGTTCTTCCATGGGAAAATCGTTCATAGGAACTGGCATAACGTAATAAGGATATATGGATGAGATATAATAGGTAGAATGACCACCCATTTGAGCACTTTCTCCTAGAAAAGTGAAGCTAGGATTGGACCCATAGGAAGGAACATTCCAACCTCCTACCATAAGAGTTGGTTGAGGGATATGACTCCCACCAAATGAAAAGGGAGAATAAGGAGGCATCATGCCCAGGGATCCAAAACTAGGATTCATATAAACAGGTGAGGGAGAGGATGGAAAGGGTGAAGGCATGTTTGTCATATCAAGAGAAAGATGATTAGAGGCCCAAGGTATTGACTAAGTATCATGATTTTGCACGCCATTATGAAACAGGGATGAATTCATCCCCATGAAATGAGTGAACACCATGGGGGAGGTAGCACTAAATGAGGGAGTCAAAGGGACTCCACTATCCATAATAATGAAAACTCGCGGAACAATACAAAATCCTAAGGCCAACTAAAAATCAAAGAGCACACCAAAATAAGCAAAAGACCAATATGCACACAAACAGAATAAAGTGGTTGAAAGGAGCCTCCCTCCCTAAAGTAGGTATGCCTCACCCAAGAGGGGCCTGAGACTCCTTGCAAAAGATCAGAGGTATCATAATCAATTATAAGGGCCCTCGTGGGCTTAACAACCAGTCAGTTAGATTCCCTCGGAGAGGTAACCCTTCATAAATTTAGTGTGTTGTCTGACCCTTATCTGACCCAGGGTACCTGCAAAATAACCCCTGGAAGTAACCTATGTGGTACCTATGCCAAGCAACTAAGAGACCACGATATAACCAATGCGTAGGCGAACATTTGTGAGTCAAGTATATCAAATGGGCAGGGTAACAAAGCCTAAAACCTCGAAAGTACTGCCTCTCATAGAGGTAAAGGTACTAGCAAGATCCCCATATACAAATAGATCCCCAGAAATATATTTGACGCTAAGAAGGTATTGGGGGGATATCCCCTCAACCAACCTCACGTGACCTCATGATTAACTCTGGTGTAAGCAGAGCCTCCTGACATCACTAATTATATAATGGATTTCACCACTCCCTTAGTCAGACACATATGTTGATTTAATAGCCTTGGAGAAGTTTACTCACAAAATCCTATTCCAAGGCTCTAAATCCTAAGCTAGTTTGTGCACACTAGAAAATAAAATTGTTTCTAATCAATTTTAAATTATCAACATTGCTTTTAGTGGCCTTGATTACTAAAAAAGGTGAGGTAGTGAAACTGATGATGTTATGACTCAACAAGTAAAATAAATGAATATGAATAAAATGCAAAGTCCTAACTTCAATTCCCAATAAATGAGAAGCTTTTCAAAATGAAATTTTCAATTTAATTCTACAATTAAAAATAATATGCAATCTTTCCATTCATGTACTAAGATCAATGATAAGAACCCAAAAGATCAAATGCCAACAATGCAAATTGTTTAATATTTTGTATTTTCAATATAAAAGAATGAAAATGCAAGGATTGAACAACAACTTGATATAGAGATTCTATTGAATGCAATCAGAGACAAACCAGGTAGGATATCAAGAATAAAACACCTAGCCCAAGACGCAAGGACAATCGATGAAAAGGATGATGAGAAAGGCACTGCCTAAAAATTCAACCAAAGAAAGGCTTCCTATCACTTTGCAGGCACTTAACAATCATAACAGATACCTAAGAAGACTCATCAACCATCAAAACTTACCCAACAAACATCAAACTCAGCAACCAAGAACACAAGAAAGATGTACGCAACTGTTCAGGAGAAAACCACGTATATACGCCTCTTGCAGAAGGACAACACACACATGTACGTGACTGTCAGGTAAAAACCCTTGTATATTTATTAAAACACTGTCAGGTTAAGGATAAGGCTAAGAAAATCAGACTCAAAATGAACAAAGGTTGTCAAGCAATCAGATGACAAGAAACTTAATATAAATGAGAGCAATCAAAGGAGAAAATAACTCCAAACCCCGAAAATAAGATTCATCTCCCCAGTATGGTCGCCAATTCTGTTACGAGGAAAATCTCTCTATGGCATGGGGTAAACCACAACAGATGGAAATGACTGCAGAAATCAATTCTAATCTCAAGTATGCTTTATAAAAAAATATGCTAAGAAGACAATATAAAGACCCTACCTCGTACAGACGATTGATGAAGTCCACCGTTGAAAACTTAACTCAAAGAAATACACCTACAACTTGTCCTCAACAACCAAGAAACGCAAGCATATGGTGATAATATATAAAGTTAGCACATTAAATAGCATAATCCATCAATATTCATCACAAATATTCCCATGAAATAACAATTCAAATATTTTCAAGACATTAATTGGATGAGAAAAGACTATTTCTATTAAAATGTAATCAACATAAGTGAATGAATTACAAACTTCTGTGTCAGCACGATTCAGAACCGAGAAATTAAGTCCCTTCCAGCTGGGCATCCACCACTTCAATCCTCCACCAAATGCAAGATCATATAATAGAGACAATGAGGTTCTCAATAAAGTAGGGAAGTTTCTCAATAAAGTAGGGAAGAGCTTGGGGGTTGAACAATGTGTTCAGACTTAAAAGGATAAAGGGATGTAGACTCAATATGAAGTGAATAATTTCTCCATAGTAACTTTGCTCTCAAAGTTGAATTCTTCTCCTCTTTTCCTTAGCTTGGATATGGCCCATTTATGTCCTTCAAATGGAACTGAAGGGCCGATTCAAAAATTTTCTAGTATATGGAAGGTCAAGGATCATGGATCCCGTGACGTGACATTGAAACCCGACACCATTTTTAATTTTGGGCACAAAACCCAATGTAAGCGGGATGTAATGGTGCAACCTACGTATACACATGTTGTATAATAGTTAGGGTGTGTATATGTGGAAAAATATTATTTTTATCTCTGGGAACTGGAAAAAGGGACTTCAATTCTGCATAGGGAAATGGAAAAAGGCCTTCTGAGAAAATTTGCATAGGGTGAGGCAAATCTTGTTGTAACAGGTGCAGGAAGAGGCACCATGAAAAAGAATGTCCTATTAATGTTATTTAAATCTGTTGGATTTGAATAGAAGATCACCCTACCAATGAGTGCCCTTATTTACCTGGACTAAAATCCTTTTTCAAGGGAGGGGGAGAACCTCAGGAAACATCATATCCCCCCAAGAGAGCATGGAGACAACAAAATCCTAATATGTTTTATAATCCTACCACACAATACTCACAACAACAATGGATTCCTCCAATGCCTTATTCTCAATGGACACATAAACAACCATAATTACAACCTTGGAAACAAGGATGGAGGGGCCCTGCATATGGGAATGTTCCTTTTCAACCACCAACTCTTCCTACTTACCCACAATATCCTTAAAATATCTCTCAGTTGTTACTAGGATTTAATCCACCTGCTTTACTTCCACCTTCCCAGTTGCAACAACAACTCACCTTGCCTTTGAACCCAAATCAACAACAACAAATGCAAGTTGCACCTAATCCAAACCCCCCTCGGCCTACCCCTATTCTTGCACAACCCATCCCTAATCGGAGCAATATACCTAATCAACCTGTACAAAATCTTGAAGTACAAAATTTCCCAACTTATGTAATAACTCCTACTTCACTAAATGAAACACAATTTAGATTTGGGAAAGTCTTGAATAAACCAAATTCTATTGTGGTTATTCAAGAATAAGAACACATAGATGACCAACTCAATGAAGAATATGACATCCATGTACAAGAGGAAATTCCTCCTCACACTCCTCAACCATCAGAAATACCTCAGGAAACTAATCCTCCACCCTATCTAGAAAATCTAATTGTGAAGAAACCTGAGGTACCTATAGGACATGAATTAGAAGTTGAACTAAGGAATATATGTGTAAAGATTCCCCTACTCCAAGCCATTAAAGATATTCCTATCTATGCTAAAATTATAAGGAATATTTGCATAAAAAATCCTAGAAGGAAGAGGAAGGAACCTCCTGTTATACAAGTGGTTGGACAACTATCAGAATTTATATCAGAAATGCCATCCAAATATAATGATCCAGGAAACCCAATGGTGACTGTAGAAATTAATGGTATTTCTTTGTCAAATACACTTATTGATATAGGAGCAGAAATAAATGTTAAGACTGTTGACACTATGTGTATGCTACAACTAAATCATTTAAGGATAACACAGGCCTTGTTGGAATTGGCAGACAAATTATTTATCAGCCCAACAGGAAGCCTAGATGATGTAATAGTTACCCTAGATTCTTGGGATTATCCTATGGACTTCTTGGTAATTCATTCAAAATACTCCAAACCTAGACATCCATTTGTCCTTGGTCGACCTTGGTTGGCCACTGTTGATTCATTTATTAGTTGTCGGTTTGGGGAGATGACAATTTCTAATGGAACCCACAGCTAGAAACTTTTTGTCTTTCCTCCTTCCCAAACAGCCATTGAAGTGCTTGTATGGTTGGAGAATCCCTATGGAGAGGAGAATTGTTCTCAACTCTTGTTAACACTTGAGAAAGCAAAGGGAGTTCAAGAATAAACTGAAGAGAAGATTTTAAGCCTATTTCTAGACAATACATAATGCATTGAGTATCCTCAATCTTTTCGATAATTCACACATATTTTCATCCCTAAATTTCAGGGGGTTTGGCATCCCTCCACTTCTAAATTATTTACTATATCAGCAATAAGTGGATAAGAGGAGTTAGTTGTTAGGACTATTGAAATCAATCCTAAAAAATCCTTGTATATAAATTCTAGCCTGAAATCAGATCAACAACAAAAATTGATCCAAATGATTCAAGGACAGTCTGGTGCTTTTGCATGGGATTACTTCGATATGAAAGGAATTCACCCTAATACCTGTATACACCATATTTACACCAATTATCAAATTAGACCTATTAGGCAACCCCAAAGAAGAATGAACCCAGCCTTAAAAGACATAGTGAAAGAAGAGCTCCAAAAACTCCTACATGTCAATTTTATGTATCCTATTTCAAATAGCAAGTGGGTATCCCCATTATTTATTGTCCCTAATAAGAATGGAAAATGGATAATTTGTGTGGACTTCAGGGAGATGAACAAGGCTACCTATAGAGATTATTTTCCCTTACCTTTCATATACTAGGTCTTGGACACTTTGTCTAGGAAGAGGTACTTTTCTTTCTTAGATGGGTTTAGTGGGTATAATCAGATCCAAATTTCCCCTGAAGATTAGGAGAAAAACAAATTCATTTTCCCATGGGGTACTTATGCTTATAGGTTTCTTCCCTTTGGTTTTTGTAATGCCCCTATCACCTTTCAGAGGGTTTTCCTAGATATTTTTTCTGATTTAACCCATCACTGTGTAGAAGTCTATATGGATGACTTCACAACATATGGGGATGATTTCCAACAAGCATTGGAAAATTTGGAGAAAGTATTGATCAGGTGTAGAGAGACTAATCTTTCCCCCAGCCATGAAAAATATAGAATGATTCTCACAGAAGGGATTATCTTTGATCATCATATTTCTGGTACCGTAAAAAGGGTAGATCCTGATAAAATTGACATTGTTTCTCAAATCGGAATCCCTAGTTCACAAAAAGAAGTTAGAATCTTCTTAGGGCATGTTGGATATTACAGGAGATTCATTCAAAATTTCACAAACTTGGCTGCCCCACTGTTCAAATTATTAGAAAAATAGGTTGAATTCCATTGGGATGAGCAATGTCAGATTTCTTTTGAAATTTTAAAGAAAAATATTTCCAGTACCCCTGTGTTAAGAGGAACGAATTGGTCTCTTCCCTTTCATATATGAACTGATGCCTCATATACCGCTTTGGGAGCTATTCTAGGACACAGAGAAAACCAACTCCCCTATGTTATCTACTTTGTCAGAAAAAATCTCTCTTCTACCAAAGTGAATTACACTGTCACTGAAAAGGAATTCTTATTAGTGGTTCATTCCATTAATAAATTTAGACACTACATAATAGGGCTTGAGTTTTTTGTACACACAAACCACTCAACCATTAGAATTTTAATAAATAAGATTGTGACAAATTCTAGAGTTACTAGATAGATGTTACTATTGCAAGAATTCAATATTTCTATCATTGACAGACATGACAAAGATAACCTTGTTGTCGATTTCCTATCTAGACGTATTCACACAGGTGATAATGCACCAGTGGATGACAATTTTCCAGATGAAAGTTTGTTTTCTATTTCTACTTACATTCGTTGGTATGCAGATGTGGCTAACTATCTTGAAACAAGGAAATTACCTCAGAACTTGTCCCTTCGAGAAAAACAGAGGATTATTCATCTGAGTGCAAATTATATGTGGCATGATGACTATCTATAGCATACATGACCTGATTTGGTGATTAAAAGATGTGTATGGGAGGATGAGATGTATGATATATTCAAAGACTACCACGAGGGCCCATGTGGAGGCCATTTTGCTGATAAGAGGACAACATACAAAATACTAAAGTCAGGATACTATTGGCCAACCATTTTCAGGGATGCAAAGAAATATGTGGCCAGTTGTGATTATTGTCAGAGGATGGGGAAACCAATTGCAAGTAATGAGATGCATCTCCAAGATCAGGTATTAATTGAACCCTTTGAGAAATGGGCTTTGGACTTTGTAGGACCTATCAACTCCATGTATAGAAGAAGAAGGTATATACTGGTATGTACAAATTATGTGACTAAATGGGTAGAGGCTAAAGATTTGTACTCTGCAAATGAACAATATGTTGTTGATTTTCTATTTGAAGACATCTTTACTCATTTTGGTGTGCCTCGAGAAATAGTGACAGACCAAGGAACCCAATTTACCTCCAATCTGGTCAAATCCATTACTAAACAATATCAGATTAAACATAGAAAATCATCACCTTATAACCCCCAAGCAATCAAACAAGTGGAATCAACGAACAAAGTGATAGAGGTTATACTTACCAAGACAGTTCAGTTACACCATAAATATTGGGTAGATCAGTTTCTTGAAGCCTTATGAGCCTACAAAACAACTTGGAGAAACACAATAGGACATACACCTTATGAATTAGTTTATGGGAAGTAGGTGTTGCTTCCCATAGAATTTGAAGTCAAAAATTTCAGGAATGCTATTGAATTGGGAATGGATTTGGATGAAGCCCAAAAACAGAGGATACTGCAGCTAAATGAACTTGATGAAATTAGACAAGATGCTCTGCAGAGGAATACACTTATTCAAGAACAAAGGAATAAATGGCATGACAAGTATATCAAGAAGAAATCCTTTCATCCTGGTGATTGGGCCCTCCTATATGACAGTAGGTTCAATAATTTCAAGGGTAAATTTTTCACTCGATGGTTGGGACCCTATGAAGTAGACACATTTTATGACAATGTTTCAGTGAAGATAAAGACTATTGACGAACATCATACCTCCTTTGTTGTAAATGGTCATCGATTGAAAGTCTATCACAAGCCTTTTTCTAAAGAGGATTTTATCAAACAAGTTCTTTAGAATTATGAAATGCAATTGGTAAGCAAGAGGGGTTCTCCTCCTGCTGAACCACCATTGAAAGTTTTTGTTGTGTGATTTGATTTAAATTTGTACATATGTGTATATAGATGTGTGTTAGATAGTAATTTTTGGTGTTACTAACAAAGGCATAAGTTGATTGTGTTCTCATGTAGATAATAAATAAGGAGGATGGTTGCCAGAGGTAAGTTTATTCCTTTTCCCAAACCTGGTAGATTACTTATGGGAAAGGATCCTAATGGAGTTTTATTTAAGTTTTTTAGAGTCCTAAAAATTGAAAACACCAGCGTGAATTAACTAATCTAGGCTTGAGAAAAATCCACAGGATAGTATAAGGAGTTTTCTTTAAGTTTTTCAGACTCCTAAAAATTGAAAACATCGACGAGCATTAACTGATTTGGGCTCGAGATAAATCCACAAGACATAATAAGAAGTTTTCTTTAAGTTTTTCATACAACTAAAAATTGAAAACACTGGTGAGCATTAACTAACCTGGGATCGAGAAAAATCCACAGGAAAATAGTAGTTAGGTTTTTGTTTCCAATAAAATGGAAGTGGCAACAAAAGAAGTAGTATGTCTGGTTCCAAAAGAGAGGTTTATGCACCTCGACAGGAGGATGTCCAACCACATCTACCTTATTGTTACAGAGCTTCGAGCCCAATTATTGAATCTTTTCCCTCATTTTACGATACTTCTGTTGCATTTTCAATACCCCTGTACCAATGTGTTGTTTATAACTTTTTCAACATGGTCATTCAGAGGAACAAATTCACATACAACATTAGTGAGTTCCAACCTCTACTTCGTCTTGACCCTCAAAACATTCCTAGACATGAAGAACAAGCCTACAAGATTCCAAGTACTTTTCCAAAGTTTCATGTTGTACTGAAAAATTCTCTGAGTTCATCCGGTACTGGAAAAGTCTCTCTGTGTTGGTCTGGTACTAAACCAATCCTCTGTATTGGTCTGGTACTGAAAAATTCTTTGTGTTGTTCTGTGTTGTGTTGGTTTTTTCACATGGGTGAGAAAAAACACAACACTTGCATGCTTAGTTAAGTCAACTAAACAAGAAAAAGGTTTGTGAGTTGATTATATAACCAAATACACATGAAACAAAGGAAATAAAACTAAAAACAAAGAGAAATAAAATGATAGAGAAGCTTGCAAGAATTAGAACCATCAAAAGAAAAGAATGACCATCATATAGCTACCAATGGATCAATATATTGATAGGCTAGACACCATAGAGAAAGGAAGGGACTTATCAATCCCCTCTTCCTCCTTGGGAGGGCTCTTGAGTTCCCTAATAGAGAGCTCTTCTCTTCATGCAATGGAAAGTGAAAATGGTGAATAAATACAATGCCAATCCTCTCAAGAGGTGAGTGGAATGGCCCTTGCTATAGTGGTTGAATGATTCAAAGAGAAAAGAGGATTCTCCAAGAATAATTCTTGCAGCGTAACAATACCTTGAAGTTCTTATTTTTATAGCACACCCATGGCACATGTTTATAGTGTCCATTCATGGCAAGATATAATTGGTCCATAGTGTGAACAAGGGGCATTTTAGGGCACTTCCTAGCCCTTGACCAGCCTCCAAGCTAGATTTCACTCAGACATGAGTGTCAAATCATGTTGGGGGTTGGAATAGAAGTGGTTGGGAGGTTGACAAGATTCATAAATGCATCATTCATGAGAAGTACATAATTTTTCTCGTAGACATTCATGCATCTTGCACATAGTGCACACTGAGGGATGTGTTAGCCTACACACTGTATGCATGCTTCCTTTGCTGAATTTGCACACTTTGATTTTTGAACCAAGTATATAGTTCTTTTCCTTTTTGATGGATTTTGGTGTTGTAGGTGGACTAATTGTTGTTGTAATTGATATCTTTTTTCAACCATTGTGTGTAATGTTGCAGACAATTTTTCAGTGATAACAAATGTCCCTTGATGTGTGAGGTTAGGAGCATATGTATAGCTTAAATACATCATTTGTTTTTTTGTTGAGAGTTCCATTGCAAGGAAGAGTGAAGATAGGAACTGCAAGAGAGATCAGCCGGAGGGAGAGGGAAAAATGTAGGAACCAAACCTTTCTCTAGGGAGACAAAATAAAATCGGTATACAAACAAGGCGGGCATGCCCCATGCTTGTGTCATGAAACCAAAATTTGGGATTGTAACTGAGTATGTATGATGGTGTATATATCTATAGTTCCCTCGGGGGTGGTTGATAATGACAGATGACGGTTCTGAGTGGTGAATTGGATCTGAAGGAAGTAATGGACGATTGTAAGAAGTGTCGATGACTCATAGGCATTGATGGCCTATCAACTTCAGAGGCCCTCAACTGGTATGAAACAACTACAATGGTCGCATAGTAAAACCCACCTTAACATGATAGTTTGTTGAAGTCGAATGTTATTGAGGTTGATGGAATCATAAAGAAATGATTATTCTCTCTTTGTCGTCTGAGACTCCTTATTGAAAAGGTAATGAGAGTTAAGATATTGTCGACCTTCTGGAAACTATGTTGATTTCGACATGATGAGAGACATGACGCCAAGAAGCTAAGGGCTTCTTGAAATCCACTACATAATGGGTGAGATTAGGTATTGATGGGTAACATGGATGAACTCAAGATGTTGTGGGAGTCAAGACTGGCCTTGGTTGGGGTGTTGAGGGATGATTGGAAGCAACTTTAAAACTGGATCTAGTGTCATGGGGACAACTAGATATGGGGTTAAACTGTGTCAAAGGATAACAAAGTGAAAAAAATCAGAGATCATGGTTACATGGATTTGGGATACTCGGGGTTTTTTAACGATGTTGATATGAAAAAAGGGTGGATGGCCCAACCAAGGACGACATGGGTTTCTTCTCCAGGTAAAAGAAGGCCATCGAGGATGACGACTAAAAATCTATCTATATGTTGGAAACAAGGGATTTATACAATTACCAAAGAAATAAATAATAAGTTGGGTTGAGTATACAAATACATAAACGAGTGCCCCAGTGAGAGATGGTTTGGCCCATTGAGAGAACAAGGTTATGAAAGAGAACTGGTGGAGTGTGGGGTCCCCATGGGTTGGTTTCTGTATTAGGTAAATGGATGGAGGACAATCTACAGATGGGGAAAATGATGGTGGATGAGATGGAGGGAAAACTACGAGGGTGCAATCAATAGAACGAAATGTAGGATGATATGAGTCAGGAGTCCATTGAGAAGGTTAGAAATATGATGAGAATAAGTATGGGGTTCATACTGAGAAGTACAAAATACTATTAGGACTCCCAATCCTAGGGGGTGAAATCAGCATGAGTGTCAAGTTGCCAAGGGTAACTAGGAATGGGAAAACTCATGTGGGGGAGAGTGCTATCGGTTGATAGTACCGATATGTGGCAGAGGTAAATATACTTCAGAGCCGAATGGAGGGACCCTAAAGGTAAATGTCAGAGGGTGTGACTGGGATATGCAATTATTAACACAGGGAGTAACTACATGACAATGTCATACACATACCTGAAGGGGATGTAAGCTTGTTGAACAAGTACCTACACACATAAAAACCAAATACCCGACATGAAAAATATATGATGATAAAGAACATATCACCACTATTTCATAAAACTGAAAGTGAACATGTGTACCTCAATGTGGTGTGAGAAAAATGCTCCTCTGGGGAAAAGTGCAGATGATAACCTGGAGAATGTGAATGTGTAGATGGTTGGATCAGGATCTCGTGGCTGAGAATGGATCGGAAAATGAAGGCTCTGAGCTCCTGTAAAAGAGTGTGGAAGTTGGGAAAAAAGGGCTATATATGGATGGTGGGCCCACAATGCCACCTCAATTTTACTTGTCAGTATTGATGATCTAACGAGAGAGCTATGAGTATATTTTGAGATTACGGGAGCATGAGGTTATCGGTCTGGGAGCAACGAGAGATGGGTTAGTGTCCCTATCGTCCTGCATGTTGTAAATTTGATAGATTGTAGGTAGGGGTTGTATATTGGGTCGTATAGGGGATTTAAGGGTAGGGGCCCACAAGTGCGTGAGAAAAGGAGGACTACTCGCGCATGTGTGTGCAGGTAGAACTTGGTTTCCCACACATTATGTGCGGGTTTTTCCAAGACAGTCATGCATTCTAAATGTGTGACTATGTTGGGAAATCCCACACATAATGTGTGGTTGTGCCTAAAATAGCTAAAAAAATGTGTGTGAGTGTTGGTCAGATAGGCGCACATTGGATGTGTGCATGTCTAACCGACAGGCGGACACTCATGCACGCCTGTGAAAGACACAGTTGGGCATTAGTGTGTAGTTGTTTGAAGGACATTCGTGCACTGTGGGAAGGCTAAGGGGTGTATGATTTTTTGATGGATGATGTGGTTGATCAGATGTTTTTGGGTGGATGCAGGTGATCAACAGAGGCTAGAGAACTATGCTAGTCCACTGGCTAGAGCAAGATTGGGACCCACTACGAGAGGCTGCAAGGGCACAACCTGGGGTTTGTAGATAGTTGGCAACATGAAGGTTGCTCAAGATTTTTGATTTTCCTCTGATATGGTCATGGGAGTTCCTACTCCAGTTTCTGATTAGGATGTGGTGCATTGGTCTGCAGTGCTTCATGGTGAGGGGGGAGCAGCTGAAGTTATCTGTGATGGAGGACATGTACTTTCTGATGGGACTCCCATTTTGTGGGAGGGAACTAGTTGTGGATCCTCATCTTCCAGGGGAGGATAAGGTGGAGACCATTGAGAACCATCATTGTTCTAGGCCAAACCCTATGTCAGTTTCGATCATGTGGATTGAGGCCATTGACCACTTGTTGACCAAGTGAATTGCATCCATGGTGGTGACGATGTATGTATCATTGGGTACTCAGCGGATCATTTGTGGTCAGATGAGGGTGGTGGAGGAGGTCTTGGACGATGACCTATTTGCATGGTGTGTGTTGATGCACACTAGGATGATGGCACAGCTGGACCGGTGTCGGCATGCCGACTCCAATGACTTTGCATTTGGGTCTGTGTTGGTGGCATGATTTTTGGAGAGGGTGCCTCTATTGCGCCCGTGGATTCTTCTAGATCCAGCATCGCAACGAGAGCTATGATTGATGCGATGGGCACATGTGTTGGCCCACCATGGAGGAGGGGAGGGTGGCCACTACTTCACGACCACAGTGGCTCGAGTGTGGCGATAGATGCCACAGGTGATTCTGTAATATACATAAGAGGGTATGGACTACAGGTAGGATCTGGACATGGTGCTACCTCCTAGGGAGGACTGGGACCAAAGAGGTACGTGTTGTATCTGTTTAGTTTGATGTTTGTAGATAGAATTTATCAGACATGTATATGCATGCTAACATTATATTAGTGTTGTTTTGCAGATGTTGGACCCTGGGGATGAGAGGCAAAGGTTTTCTAGGAGTCGTCTCGACAGGAGCCCACAGAGTTGAGGGTTGGGTAGAGGTGTTGTTGGGTATTCTACCCTATGGACTAATAAGCTAGGGCTCTAAGCTCATACGCAGATCATGACCCTCAAGACTTAACTTTTAACCTTCTACCCGAATCTAAAACCCCTTTTTTCACATGCACACAAGGGAAGAATGAACCAACCTTTTTCCGACGGTTGAAGTAGATCCTCCATTGAGCTTCTTATCTCCTTGCTGCTGCTGCTCCTTACAAAAGCTTCCCTGCAATCAAGACAAGACTATGCATGCATGCTACTGATCTATTCTAAGGTTAGAGATAAAAACACAAATCAAATAACATAGATAAGACTCATGTGTTCGGGACG
>JZKD02S2054955.1:177779-219169 GCA_000966675.3 Picea glauca | reverse complement strand
GCTCTCATGTATAAAAGAGAGTGCTCTCTCTTCATGAGAATTCAATTAGGATGTAATTAGAATTAGAGTAGTCATTAGGATTTGAAAGAGAAAGGGATTCTTAGCTTTGATTCATGGTTTTTGTTTTCATGCTTTCATTATTATGTTATGAAGATTGATTTGGTTATTTTAATATAAGACTGCTTCATTAGAGTGAGCTCACATATGTTGTTGTTTCATTCAATTCTTCACATGTTGTACTTTCGTTTCCTTCATGTAGTTCTTCATTTCTAGATTAATTCCTTTACGCAATTTCCCATTCCTAGATTAATTTCATTTATGCAACTAGATTAATTCAATTCCAAGTCGCGTGTTAGATTAATGATTATATTTCAGTCGTGTGTTAGATTAATGATTCAATTCCAGTTGTAGCTTAAACATTAGATTATATTATTCTCGCTTCAATCTTGCATATACTTTGCATGTGCTTCATTAGTTTATGACCACCGGGTTGACAAATTAGATAGTTGGGCAAATACTACAATGAAATTAATTCAACATTAGTTCGGCCCAATATAACGACTGTCGTTCCCTTGTCACGATTGTTGTTCCTTTTGCTGTTCATTTGAATGAGACGATTGTTGTTCCTTTTGTTGTTCCTTTGACTAGAACAATTTTCGTTCCCTTTACGATTTTTGTTCCTTTACAGGTGTTGCATCTCTGGAGGCTGGGTATTGAAAATGGAAGGTAAGAACCTATGTAGGTGACAAGTAAAATGCTTGTGTCAGCGCCTACCTTTGGTTGATGCATAGAGGTTGTTTTTAGGACATATTTAGAGCCCAACAGTGGGCTGAGAGATTGGGGTAATGGACCAACCTCGTTTGAATTAAATTGGTGTGGATAATTTCCAAAGAATTAGTCGGTTCTTTCAGAATTACTTTGAAGAAATCCTACTTATACCTCCACTATTCTAATATAAATTATGTGTGTGATGAGGGGATTTGTGTGCAATAAAGTGAAAAGTGTGCAAAATATTTTAATAATTTAAGTGTGATTTTGCAGCATGTGGAATTCATGTGGTCCTTACAAATCTTCTTACCTAACTTACTATGTTTCTTTGGTACAACCTTGCGGAATATTCAAAGCCCTAAAGAACTAGCAATGTGTACATATGGGTCCTTACAAATCCTTTAAAATCCTTAGAATTTTGTCTATACTAAGAAATATTTTGAAACTATCCTAGAATTGTAGACATGTGGGCATGTATGGGCCCGTTACTTGATATTTTAAACTTTCCTAGAGTGTTGTCTAAACTAAGAAAGATTTTAGAAACTATCCTAATATTTCAAACATGTGGGCATTTATGGGCCCTTACAGATCTTTTAATATGATTTCCAAAACTAAGAGGAACCCTAGGGGGACTTTGTCCTCTCCTAATGATTTTTTAAGGGAGATGAAATTTCCTTTAAACCACCTTTTGTTATTCCTAAGATCACACTTGGGTGTGGGGGAAGAGCATACTTGAGGGTTAAAATTGATTTCTAGTCCCAAATTAGTTGATTGTGTTTGAAAAATAAATAACTTCAACTCAAAATTTCAAATGCCAAATGAGCCATCCATGTGGCAACAAAGCAAAGAGAAGATTAGTGATTATTTTTAACCATGTGCTTATGTTAGATAACCTTTCTTGTGAAAAAGGACTATAAGTGAAGTTTGATTGATTTACAAAGTGCAGGAAATTAAAATCTGAAGGCAAGGGGACCTCAAACCACTCATAAAAAACCTTACAATTTGCAGAAAATGAACATATGCGCGAGATGCATTTCTGACAGGCATGCAGAGGGCACGAAATGCAGAGAGTAATGAAGACTGTCACAAGCACAGTGTGTAGAGTGCACGTCTATGTGCCTTGAAAGTTGTGCACTTCTTGTCATGCGTTGGGAAATAAATTTCCAAGTGAAATTCTCTTTCCTTGGATCTGAATTTTGACTTCGAAAGGATAGATTAGGTCGGTTTTGGTACCTGCATATCAAAAAAATAAAAAAGAAGTGCTCTCAAGACTTAAATAGGGAGGAATTTGATATCAATCCCCAGTATGGTCGTCAATCTATTGTGTTGGTTTTGTCACATGGATGAGAAAAAACACAACACATGCATGCTTAGTTAATTAAGCTAAACAAGACAGAGGTTTGTGAGTTGATTAGATAACCAAATACACATGAAACAAAGGAAATAAAACTAAAAACAAAGAGAAATAAAATGTTAGAGAATCTTGCAAGAACTAGAACCATGAAAAGAAAAAATGACCATCATATAACTACCAATGGATCAATATATTGATAGGCTAAACATCGTAGAGAAAGGCAGGGACTTATGAATCCCCTCTTCCTCCTTGGGAGGGCTCTTGAGTTCCCTAATAGAGAGTTCTTCTCTTCATACAATGGCAAGTGAAAATGGTGAAGAAATATAATGCCAATCCTCTCAAGAGGTGAGTGGAATGGCCCTTGCTAAAGTGCTTGAATGATTCAAAGAGAAAAGAGGATTCTCCAAGAAGAATTCATGGAGCATAACAATACCTTAAATTTCTTATTTTTCTAGCATACCAATGGCACATATTTATAGTGTCCATTCATGGAAAGATATAATTGGTTCATAGTGTGAACAAGGGGCCTTTTAGGGCACTTCCTAGCCCTTGACCAGCCTCCAAGATAGATTTCGCTCAGATATGAGTGCCAAATCGTGTTGGGGGTCAGACTAGAAGTAGTTGATAGGCTGACAAGATTCATAAATGTGTCGTTCATGAGAAGTGTGTATCTTGTCTCGTAGACAGTCATGCATCTTGGGCACAATGCGCGCTGAGGGTTTTGTTAGCCTGCACATTGTGCGCGTGCTTCCTTTGGTGAATTTGTGCACTTTGATTTGTGAACCAAGTATATAGGTTTTTTCCTTTTTGATGGATTTTGGTGTTGTAGGTGGACTAATTACTTCTAGAATTGATGTCTTTCTTCAACCAATGTGTTCAATGTTGCGGACAATTTTTCAATGATAACAGTCTGGTACTGGAAAAGTCCCTCTGTGTTGGTCTAGTACTAAACCAATCCTCTATGTTGGTCCGATACTGGAAAATTAATTATGTTGGTTCGTTACTAAAACGATTTTTGTGTTGATCTGGTACTGAGTTTGTGATCTAGTATTGATGAGGGGATTCGGGTAACATTGCTCTACATTTTATATTTCTTTAATGGATCAAATGCATTCAAGGTAATAAAGGTATGGACTTAATGTTTATTCCTTTTAACAATCACATGAATTTTGTATTATACATATGGTTACCCTCATAATCCCTTGTTATCTTGAGTTACTAAACCTCCATATCATTATTTTTCGAAGTTTTCATGATTTTTCCTTTTTTTTCAGAATCATTTATGATGTATATAAATCTCTTCATGGAGTGATAATCCAATTTGGCATATCTTGTCAAAAATTCCCATTTGTATGATGTCAAAACTATGATTATGCCTCCTCCATAACCTCATATTGTTTTAAACTTATGACATTGAATGCTATCCAATGGTGAATTCCGGTCACATCACCCATATTAGTTTTAATCATTAGGAAAACTGGTAAGAAAGGGATGTGACATTATTTTTGGGTATGATCGTTGCCTTATCCATGAACATGATCCTTCAGCATGATTTTGGACTCATCTCTTACCTCGTTATCATTTCAAGGAATTGACCATTTTCGTCTTGTTTTCATTATATACACTCTTTTGGATGGCTTCACCATCTAGATGAGTGTTAATAAACCATTTTTCTGTTATACACCATTCTATTATCTCCTATTATCCCACTACTCTACCTCCATCACCTTGTTCTTGTAATTTTACGTCCAATACCAAACTCTTGCCTAAATTATGTTACTGATACTTGTCTTAAAACTTGTCTTTATGTCAGCATGGGGGTTGACAGGAATGAACCAGTGTTTCATCTATATAGATAAATGGAAGAGTATCAAGCTTGCAAAGAAAAATTTGAAAAGGCTAGTTGGGTTCCTTTCTTAGAAAAATTCAAAGGGCATCATGGGGGGGGTATCTCACGCCTTTGCCCAGATTTATGATGGAGAGAGAGTCCAATTGGGGGACTTAAAACTAACAATTATTGCAGCTACCATAGAAAAGGTGACCGGGTTACCTTCCACTAGGGAGAAGTATTTCAAAGGAATCATCATGGACAAGAGAATCTATCAAAAATGATTGAAACTTGAGAACCTGGACCCACATTGGATGAAAGGTATCTCTAGAGGATGGATCAAAGAGGAATATTGTACAATTCTTGTCTTCTTACAAAAAAATTTAACTTGTGAAGGGAGGTATGCAGTAACCTTTCTTTATCATTTAGAGATTTTATTGCATTTTGAAGGAGCCCCACACATACACTTTCCCCATTTCCGTTGGATGAGTCTTAACAATATGGTGAGGGGGGTTAATTCTACATCCAAGAAACTCGAAACCAATCTTTACCACCATGGGATGATGAAACTCTTGGTTATCCATGAATTGAGAAAGTGAGACAGTAGTTGGAAGAACTTCCTCACAAAAAATTTTCCTTAAAATATTTCTAAGTCTGTAGAAGGGAGTGTAAAAAGGAAACATAGTAAAGGGTCAAACAGGAAGAAGGGAGATAACATAAAGAAAGGACAAAAATCTAGTAATAAAATCAGTCATGTTGGCCCTAACTCACCACAATCTGTAAGTGAAATGGACAAAGGTAAGACAATAGTTTTAGAAGAACAACCAACACCTATGGTGGAACAATCATCCAACATCAAGAAAATTCGACCAAATCTTTCCACGAAGAGTAAAACACAAATTAGTGTGAAAAAGAGGAAGAAACAAAGGTCTTGGAGTGATGTTGGGGAGGTTTTAGAAATTGTCCCTAAGGTAATTGTTGAAGTACCTCATGAGCAGGCTGCGGAAATCACAGAAAGTATTCCAGAAGGAATTTTCAAAATACCTCAGGAACTGGTTGGGGAAATTGTAGATAACACTTCAGAAGTAACTGTTAAGGTGCCTAAAGAAAATGGTGGATAAGTAGAAAAGAGCCCTAAATTGAGAGACAAAATAAAGAGGAAATTCAGAGCAGGGATTAATATAGCACAATCCTCTAGTAGGAAGACCATGAGTACACCAGAGGAACAAGTTCCATCCCCTACATCCAAGCCCTCTGGTAGAAATACAAGGAGTGAAAAAACGAAACAAGTTCCAGTCTCCCCACCTAAGTCCTCGAGAGGAAAAATAAATAAGGAATAGGACAAGCAAAGTCCAGTACCTAGTTTTGAGCCTAAAACAAAGAAGAGGAGATTGTTTAAGGAGGAAATTTATGTTTCTATTAGCACACTCGAGGAAGTCCTAGGTCCAAGACAAAGAACCACTCAGAGTATGGTTAAGTAGGGACCAGTTCTTCATGTCCCTTATTTTGCAAAAGATCCAGTGGAAATTCCAACTTCACCTAAAAAAGAAGAGATGCATGTGGCAACTATTAGTGAAGTAGAGAAATTAGTGATAGAAATGATAAATGAATTAAGGAGAGAAGATGAAGCTGGATCAAAGAGGATTATTGTACAATTATTTTCTGCTTGCAAAACATGAGGCCTTCTTGGATAGCCATTACTTGTGTAGCTTTCATAATTGCTTATGTTCTTAGCATAGGATCTACAATTCACAACTTTGTGCCTAAAATTGTTATATGAATAACATAAACCAAGAAAAATAGTTTGATACTTAGAGGTGGAATATCTTCTAAATGGTGTTGCTCTTCTGAATCCTTATTTTTCTTGATATCTTTCTATTGTTGGCTTCTATCGATTTTGAATTCTAAATCTTCTAGGTGGTGCAGTGTCTCTGTGATATTATTCTTGAGTCTTCTTGTCTTCTTCCTTCTTAGGAGAACCTCTGACTATTTCTGCATAGCTTCTTTATTCTTCCTCCCATTATGTTTTCTTGGAGCTCGAGCCTTTATCTATTTGTATCTGGTTGTATCCTAGCCCAGACCTGTCATAGTATGAGCTTTGATTACTGATGATTTCATCCAATATTCTAGTGTTATTTTGCTGCACATCTTTCTTCTGAGGAAATTTTCTTAGAGGGACTATTTTTGCTTCCAACCCTTCAATAATCTTCTCCTTTTCTTCTAACTGACCTCTGAGTGTTTCTTCAATCCTTTTGTTTTCTTCTACCTGGATTGTTAACTTCGTTATTATCTTCTTGAATTCTTTTGAGTTGGAACTCTAAGATCCTTCTTTCCTATTTAGTTATGCTTGCGTGACTTGTTTTTCTTTCTTTCATTCCTTAGATATTCTAAGGCACTTATTAATTCGGCTCTGATAGCAAATTATCCTTCTTATTCATAATCTTCTTCATAATATTCTACTACCATGAAGACTACTCTTTCTAAATCATTGTCACTATCATCATTCTCCTTTGATGAGGACCTATATTCGTTGGAGTAGAAACTCTTATTGAGAATTTCTTCTTGTTTTTGATTCCTTTTAGATTTTTCCTTTTCTTTTTTATGATCTCCTTATTCATTGCTATCTTTATTCTTATCATAAGGACATTTAGAAGAAAAATGAACAATACCACCACAATTAAAACATTTTAATAGAAGTATACCTCTTTATTTGTCAGTTCCTCTTTTCAACTTTCTCATGAAGTTTTCCATTTCTTCATCTTCCTCTGAATCATTTGAATCATTGCTTCATCTACAACTTGGCTTTGAATTTGGCTTCTATTTATTTTTCTTTGTCTTCTTCGATGCCTTGAAAATTGCTTCCTTCGTGACTGGTTCTCCTGCTATGTCCTCATTTCATAGGCTATGAGTATCCCATGTATCTCATCCATGCTCAAAGTATTTAGGTCTGATCTTTCTTCTAGGGCTTAAATCTTTGGATCAAATATCACTGGTATAGATCTTAGTACTTTTTGAATAATCATTGGTTCCTTCATCTCTTCTCCCAATCCTTTAATAGTATTCACTATTTCATCAACTCACAGAAAGTAGGTTGTAATGTCTTCATCTTCCTTCATATTCAATTGTTAGAACTTGGCACTAAAGGTTTGAAGTTTTTCTCAATTGACTTTGGTATATCCTTCATAAATATTTTGAAGCTTATCCCAAATATCCTTAGTAGAGTCCCAATGCATGACCTTGACAATTACAAAATCAACCAGACTGCTTATAATGGTGCCTTTAGCCTTTGAATTTTTCTTGTTGAGTTTCTTTCCATCTTTGTCAGTTGGGGGAGTGGTTGGTGTTGTATATCCATCTACTGCTGACTGAAAAACATCACACTCCATGTTGCTCTAAAAAGGTTTTCATCCTTTTGTTCCAGAAGGCATAGTTATATCCATCAAATACTTGTGCTCCAATATTAGTGTATTCCATGATCTCCTTCTAGTGGTTATACTGATTCTTGAAGGATCTACTCTGATACCAATTGTTGGAATACTGAGAGGGGGGGAGTGAATCAGTATGAGCACTTTTATTACTTTTAACCACAATATATTCTTCAACAATATTCAATAGTTTATCATTATCATTCAATATATCATCAACAGTCTAATCACGTCATCACATCAACAATATCACATCAAATACACAATACACCAGAATTTACATGGAAACCCAAATGGGAGAAAACCACAGAATTCTTTTCTTATATATCAATAAAATACATTCATTGGAAGCACCAACTTCCCAATTCTCCAACTGCAACTAGAAGGAGGCCCCAACCCCTTATTTATAGGATCCAACCTAAAGGAATCTCAAACTCCCTATGTTCTTTGGTGCCAACTTGAAGGAGGATACAACCCCCTTTCCTTGCCTCGTCCCGCCTCCCAAAAATATAAGTGTAGACCAAATGTCACTACCATAATCAGTGCCACTACCACTGTCACTGTCACTTCCACTGTCACATCAATCTATCACTAATCAACCTACCACTGTATCCAACCTATCACCATCATTGTCTATGTCTCTGTCATTGTCTTTGTCTCATCACCGTATAATTGATCATCAACCTGTGTGTATCAACCATTTTCCACAACTAGAACCTGTACCATACCATACATCGACTGTGTACCGACATATATGAATCAATCATGAACAATAAGGTATACCAACCCTATCATAAATAGTGAGTATCCAATCAAATCATGTACCATATAACAATCATGAATACAACATGTACTACATACCATAGCATCAATCATGTATATACATGTACCATATCATCTCAAATAACCAAATCATATGCCACCATACATCAAGTGTATACCTCAACGATACATCCACATCTCAAAGACATGTCTCTAATAATGAACCACCATACCAGATACAAGAGTATACCTCAATCAACCATGTATCCAAGATGTATCTCAACCATGTGTCAATGCCTCAACCATATACCAAGCATGCCTCAAGAATGTACCATAGTCATAACCAACATGTAACCTTCAAAACATACCTCTTATCATGTAGCTAACCTGATGCACTGTAATATTGACCTGTAAACTTTCCTTGGGATTTAGGGACCTGGCACAAGCATCTCCCCCAAATTTTTCTTGTCCTTGTGGGACTAAGACATCATGTCTCACAGGGCCTCATGTGATAGGTACTATGCAACCCACGAAGTCCTCGCAGGACACTAGTAGTCTGACGCGCGGGGGTCAACTAAACTAGGGTTTCTTCAAAAATTCTCTCTCTCCTCTATAATGTCGAAACTCCTGCACTTCTCACTCTTTGTTACCTCAGAAATTTCCATTGCAAAACTTGCCAATAGATCACTAATTCACTAGATGATATTCAATAGAATAAGTGAGTGAATATATTTTTGAAAGATTTATTGAGGTGTATTTATACATTCGTTAGGTAATCACTTTCCTTATCCTTTGGGATTCTTGACCTTTCTTGTTACAACCACTTTACTCTTTCATTAAAGACTTGCAACCAACTAGGGTCTTCTTGACCATTCTTCAGGGTTTCTAACTTCACAAGGCCATAACTCCTCAACCACGAGGAACCACATGGTGTAACACATATAATCGGAAATGGAATGACGAGGACTATCCATCCATGAGTGATTTATTTACATTTACATTGTCCTTCATGGCCTTTTTCCTTGATCAACTTTGGGTTCCATAACCTTACTATTGGGGTTGTTGGACTTCTTCTAGGGTTGACATCAATGCCAACCAATATTTCAACAAAACAAAGATATCTGCAATCCCTGCTTGGCATCATGATTCCTTTTTGAGTTATTTTCCTACATCATCACTTGTTTCTTTTAATATTATAATGCAAAGAATATGTACCCATTACTGGATATTGTGTGTGATGAGAATTTCTTGTGGGATCTGTATCTTAATATAAGAGGATGACATATATTATTGAAGGGATGAATTATACCCCTAGTATTTAAATCTTACCCATTCTAAAAGAAGCAATACATTCATCAATTTCTCATTCATCATTTAGATCATGATTTCTAGAGTATGTGAATTTTTTAATATTTTAATATTTGATAATAGTCATTACCGCCATTGACAAAGAATTATACTCTTTCAAAATCACATATAAAAGAAACTAGAATTACTTTCTAACTTCTACTCAAGATCATTGTCAACTTCCTTTATTTTTGACATTTAAAACAAATAAGGTTTTTAAAAGAGAACTAGGTTGTCTTGTTCCACAAACCAAAGGATGAAAAATCAACATCCTCCAAAAGTTATTTATGGAACAACAAACAAAAATCAAACATGCAAATCCTACAATAAAAAACAAAACATGAAAAGTATGAATCATTAAAATCAACTATGAAAATTGAAACTGAAACCATGCAACAATATAGAAAAAAAAAATAAACTTAAGAAAAAAAAATCTAAACTTGAAATCATAACATAACTAAAATCAATTATAAGGTGAATAATGTTGATATTATGGTAGCTACGGGAGGTATTTACCTCTATGTGTAAACCTGACGAGAATAGAATATTTCGGGAAGCAAGAAGAAACCCTAATTAGTTGTCTAATAACCCTAGAAGACAAGTCGGCTCAAGAGGATAACTTGTATTAGGTTATTAGCCTTCAAGAGAAAAAGTCGGCTAAAGGAAATATTATATACTAAGTAAATAGGCACACAGAATGAGAAGTCGGCCCAAGCAGTTTTCCAGATTTAGTATAAATATAGGAGGCCAATCTTCATTCTGGCAGGCATTCTCAGAACTGCAAAGCTCACTTGTGTGCACTCCAGTTGGGAAGTTTTGTGCACAAGTTATGGATAAGTTGTTGTTTCCAGTCTATAGTTTTGGTATTCTCCAGGTTTGGACTTTTTGATCAGTTTATGTTATTCTTGCTTGGTGCGCTACCCTTGGAGAGAGGTTCACTATCCAGTTTGTCTATCTAGCCTAGGGTTTTCTTCAGAAATGATTCTCTGTCAAGGTTAAGGTGCTCGGGGGTGGCTTCGACCTATGGTTGGGTGAAAATGGTGATATTCTCTATGGTTAAATAAGCACATCCATCATATTCTAACAGGTTATGGGCCCACACCTCCTTCATTCAGTCTAACCATTGGAAGGGAGCATAGCCATAAGGATACTAAGCTCGTTGAAGAACTGTCGCTAGGGTTTCTAGCAGGAGAATTTACTAAATCACTGTCGCTAGGGTTACTAGCAGGTGCAGTTGAAAAAACCCTAACCCTCTCATTGAGGCACCTTAAGTGAAGGGATTGACCTGATTTTCAGATAGACTAGTGTGCCCTAGCCTAACGCACCTCCTGGTACTCTTAGCAAGCCAAGACGTCAAGTTTGATTTTTTGGTCAAATCTAGGGTTGACCAATTCAAGGCAACCATGACTTACTCTATGAAGTCAAAAAAAAAGTTAGATGGGGCTTATAAATTCATAGCGTGGAAGACAAGGATTGACCTCATCCTTGCCAACAATAAAGTGTTGGATATCATGAAAGGAAAGATCGTGGAACCAGACTTTGAAGAAGGAAAAGAGAAGGAACCGAAGAACGTTGCAGCTATGGAGAAGTTCAAAGACAGTGACATAAATTCCATGAGTATCATAGTGGACTCTATAAAATACCACTTGATACCCTACATATCCCATCTTGACTCATCTAAGAAGATGTATGATGCCCTAACAAACCTCTTCTCAGTTAGAAACATTGGGCACGTAATAAGTCTGAAGAATGAGCTTTGTGACATGACAACATAACATTATACTTTGTGAGGATCTCTCAGTTAAGAGATCAACTACAAGCTATTGAAGAGATCATCTCAGAGAAGGAACTGGTAAATATAGTACTCAACAGTCTTCCCAAGACATGAGATGAATTTTTAGCAAGCATGAACACAAGGAAGGAGTATCCTACATTCGAAGAACTTTGGACTTGCTTTGCACAAGAAGAATCGAGGATTAGTGAAAAAGAGAAACCTTAAAATAAATACGATGATCAATCCTTCACAACAAGATTCAAGAATTTCAGGAACAAAAGGAAGTTTGGTTCAAGGAAGAAGCCAAATCAAGAGAAAGATATGACATAAATACAATGATTCAACTGTTGAAAGTATGGTCACTACAAGAATAATTGTCCTGAGCTGAAGAAAAGGAAGGAGACACAGGAAGCATCAGTTTCCGAAGAAAAGGAACCTTTAAAGAAGATTAAGCAGGATGAAACAAACTTCTTCTTCTAAGACAAAGTAAACAACACTCTTCATAGTTCTTGTACATACCATGTTTTTTGTACATATATTGCATATCTATTTCTTAGAAGAGAAAATATACCTATGGAAGAACAATAAGATAATGATTGTCATCATGATTACCACAAGTCAGGAAATACACATGAAAGGATGAAGTACATCAACAACCCCTGGTAACAATTCATGTGGAAGTTACTACATAAGTAACAACTGCAAGATAAACGAAATCAGAATCAATCTTGAAGAAAATTAGAAGAAGAAAGAAGTCAACAATCAAGAGAAAATTGGAAAAGGACTTATGACACTTTGCAGAAGGAAATAAGGATGCAAATGGAAGTGTGGGCTCTCTTAGTTGAAGGGAGTTGATTACATAATTCCAAAATATGAGCATGCACTCATGCATGAAGCAAGGATTAGGATGGATCTAATGCTAAATAATATAATCCACTGAAGATGATGAAGTATCTATCCATGTTCCCATCAATGGTAGCAACCATAAAGAGAAGCACATGTTCAGTTTGACTTTAGAAGAAGTATTCTTCGAAAATAAGCCTTAAAGTACCCTTGGTTTTCCATCCACATCCATGATCCTATGATGAAAGAAATAAGTTGGAAATATTTAGGGAATGGAATCTATAGAAAAATCCATGGATCTAATAGCTAAAGAGAAACATGAAGAAGAACATGAATATTCCAAGAGAGAAATAAAAGCCAGAACAACCAGTCATTGTATTGAGAATCACAAGACTACCAGCCTGATCTGAACTCACTAAAAGAAATCAAGCAGAGGAAATGAAAGTTGTGATGAATAACAGTGTATGAAATACTTATGAATGTAAGCATTGCGAGATCCAGAACTAGAGGCTCTCCCAGATGGAGGGAGAAGACTATGATGATTGCTTGTTCCAGTAAACCATACATACCTCTAAATGAGACATTATATCATCCGGAATATCCATGGGATTGACAAAGACTGTTCTCCGGAATAATTGAACAAAGAGGGTATGAAGAGAAACCTCAAGGATTTGAGGTATACCAGAAATAGACCCTTGTATGCAGATGAAAGAAGACAACTTGGTAGAGAACCTCCAATGCACAATAGAAGCATGGTGAAAACTTTCTATATTATGTCAGAATGGTTACTCAGAACTCCAGAATGATGGATTTCCAATCCATGACTGAGATATCATGATGAAAAAAGAAGTTCCACATGGATATGTTCCAATTTGAGCCTTTCCACGATGTTATGAGCTAGCAGGAAACAAAAGAGTTGAATTCAACTATGATATACTGTAACGATCAAAGTTATATGAAGCCTTTAGAAAAAATAACTTTTCCAGAAAGAACGAAGTACATTGAGATCAAGCATTACATTCTCTGTGATGAAGTCTAGAAAGGAGAAGTGGTTCTCCAATATATATATCTCCACATATGAGAAAATAAGTAGACATTTTGGTAAAGCCTCTATCCAAGATGAAAGAGTTTGCATCCTCAAGATGGAGCTCATGGAGATGAATTCTTCATTGAAAATGACTCCCGGGTTGGGAGGGAGCACTGATGTGTTATTGATTTATGGACAGCCATTTTTCAGTTCAAAAAATGGTCCAGGATGAGCAGTTCCTTTTCAGTTCGGAAAGTGGTTTGAGATTTCTGACGGGAAGACATTTTCCAATTCGTAAAATGGTCCATATCGAATGGTCATTTTCGTAATGAAAATGGTTCGATGCATTATTGATGTACCATAGATAGTGATTCCCCTTGTGGTTAACATAGGGAATGGTCTAGGATAGTCTCTCTTCTTGACGGCCACTCTCAATAGTGGTCAAGAAGACTGGTCTACCTCGTTAGATAGTCATTCTTTCAAATCTCATAGTTGTGAGAAGTTTCAAAGAATGGTCTGTTTTGGAGGTTGGTGCAGGACAATAATTTCCTTAGGAAATGGTTCAGACAGTCATTCCCTAGGGAAGATTCATTCTCTCCAAGATTCACTTTGTTTAGTTTCGGAGGAATGGTCCAGGTTCATCAATCAGGGACAGACATTCCCTAAGGAAGATTCATTCTCTCCAGGTTTCACTTTGTTTAGTGTTTGAGGAATGGCCCAGATAGGTGAATGGTCCAGGCTCAGAAATCGGGACATTTATTCTTCCTTGCTTGAGAAGAATAGTCCAGATAGCTCATCATTGATGTTTCACTTTTTGAGGGAAAATGCTCTTCCATACCTCACAGATGTGAGTGGAAGAATGGCCCAAATGATTCAGTTTATATCATAACAATGTTTTATGTGTAGGTTGATACCAGATGACATGATTTTTATGGAGGTTGTATGTCTCCAGATAGTAGATGTATACTACTATGGTGGATGTGTGCCACTTATTGTGACTATATGTTACTGATCAAGTAACTGTGTGCTACTTTGTGTGGCAGTGTACCACTGTATTGTAGTTGTGTACTACTATGGATAGACACAGTTGTGTTCTATTGAATGATATTGTTCTAATTGCCTTGAATACTATCAGCACTATTGGAAATGATTATCAGCTAGATGGATGATCAATGGACAAATATTTCCCAGATGGAAAATGGTCCAGGACATTTATTCTTCTAGGACATATGTCCAGATTAAAAGAATGGTTCTTGTGTCACTCTATGGAGTGAGTGAATTATCCATCATCATGTATGATTACTCAGATGGAGTATGGTTTCAAGAGATGATGTAGTTGATGACATTGATAGTGATTATGGTGCTCATGATCTAATCATGATATAGTCTATCAGAATATGCGGATGCTACCGGGTGACTGGTATGTTTGTGCTCAAGATCATTACCTTCAATACCTCCCTAGCTAGGAGGGAGTGTTGATATTATGGTCACTACAAGAGGTATCTACCTCTACGTGTAAACTTGATGAGAATAGAATATTTTTGGAAGCAATAAGAAACCCTAATTAGTTGGATAATAACCCTAGAAGACAAGTTGGCTCAAGAGGATAACTTGTATTAGGTTATTAGCCTCCAAAAGAAGAAGTCGTCTAAAGGAAATATTATATACTAAGTAAATAGGCAACCAGAATGAGAAGTCGGCCCAGGCAGTTTGCAAGGTTTAGTATAAATACAGGAGGACAATCTTCATTTTGGCAGGCATTCTCAGAACTGCAGAGCTCACTTGTGTGCACTGCAGTTGGTCAATTTTGTGTGCAAGTTCTAGAGAAGTTGTTGCCGCCAGTATATAGTTTCAGTATTCTCTGGGTTTGGACTTTCCAATCAGTTGTTGTTATTCTTCCTTGGTGTGCTACCCTTGGAGAGAAGTGCGCTATCCAGTTTGGCTATCTAGCCTAGGGTTTGCTTCCAGAATGATTCTTTGTCAAGGTTAAGGTGCTTGGGGGTGGCTTCGGCCTATGGTTGGGTGACAATGGTGATATTGTCTATGGTTAAATGAGCACATCCATCATATTCTAACAAATAATTCAAACAAAGAGAAAATAATAATAATAATCCTATGTTAAAATAACTAAAAATCATAACTAAATTATAATCTAATGGATTTTATTCAAGAAACCAAAATTGAGCCAACATCTTATTCATAAAATAATAATTAAATAGAACTAAGATACTCTTACCCTAACCTATAATAGTTCAACCAATACTATGTGAAATCATAAATCCAATGTAACCATTTAATCATCTCACTATTAATCGGGATATCAAGGCATCATGTAGTCTTGTGCACCTGAGGCATACAACATTGTTTGATTGAAAGAATTAAAACATTATTCAATTGCTTCAAAACAGAAAGTATTGGACACTTAATGGTTTGAGAAAATTTCCTAGCAAAAGATAATTCCAAGAATTTTCCGATGGTATCTTTAAAACCACTTTGGAAATGTTGGGATATTAAAAAGGAATGCAAAGGTGAGAATTGTACTTGCTTATATATATTAGTTTTCATTTCCAAAATAAATCCAACTGGTAATTCTTCCTGGTTCAGTCCTTTAATTCCATTGTTATGTATGATGATGGGTTGTATACCTGTTGTTGTCCCTGCATGAAGAGATGGAAATTTTTTTGGTACTCCTTACTCTATCTTTTCTAGCATTGGCATATGTTCAAAGAAATTAGTAATTTCAAGTTGAGTAGGCTCCATGCATGATATATCAAATCTCAAATCTAATTCCTTAAAAGAAACATTGTTATCAAAAATAGGACTATCATAATCAAACTTTGTTTCCTTATATTCAAGAAGTTAGGATTGCAAGGAATTTTTAAAATTTTGCACATTGAATGAATATTTACTCTCATCGTATGTTTGATCAATCCATGTTTGGAATTATTCCTTCTTTCTTGCATCACTCTATATTTTATTTTCAAAAGAAGGGTCAACTATATGACAAGATGATGAATCAAATAAATCTGAGTAGAGGTCATAAAAAATTTCAGATTCTGAAATTGACTTGATTTCTTTAGCAAGATAATTTTCACAAACAGAAAAATATTGAGTTTTATTTTGATCTTTAGCTGACATAACCTATTTGGCCTATTCGCTTTTAATTTTTTTTGTAAATTTACTTGTTTCAGTGAAAGAGTATAGTTAATAGATCATATCTTTTTCATTCTTTTCCCATTGTTCATGATTGTCAAGGGAATATACAAGCTCTATATAAACTCCATAAATTGATTCTTTGTCAAATACTAGTTTGAAATGATCTTTTAAAATAATGCCTTCAAATTGTTCCTTGAAATCAGATTGTAAAAAACAAGAGACAAGAATATCAACATGAGATGTTTCAATAATTGGAATAATTTCTTCATGATGTGGAAAGATTGAAATTTTGTTATGTAAATATAAATCAAAATCCTGAAAAACAACTTATTGCAAGTTGGAGGTGTTTGCAATTTCTAGATTGTCTTTTTCTATAATATTTCCCAAGTTAATGACTTCCACATCATTAGTTTCAATAAGGGGAAAATAATTTATTTTTGGTGATTCCACTTATATTAATGGTAGTTGTAATGAATCTGTCTCAAGAAATAGTGAGAATGAAATATCAAGTGGGCAACAATCAAGACGCCGAGAATTTTCTTCATTGTTTGAGAGTACACCATCTTGTTCAGGGAAAAAGAGAAGGTACACAAACCAATCAAGAATTTCTTTGATGGGAGGTCTATTATTTTTAGGAAACCCAACAAATTTACAAGAATCTTAGACGGAAATCATTTAGAGGTTCATTTATGTTCCTACAAATTTCTACCAGTTCATTACAAAGATCTTCATAATCATTGTCTTCTTGATTACCCTATTCATGACATGATGATATAAGAAATTTTGGTGGAGGATACTCTTGATAACTCAAATCCTTCTCATTACTTATTAATGACTTTTCCTCTTTAGGAAAAATAAATATATAGGAGCACAAGGTAAAAAATTCAGATATAGAGGGTTTGTCACTTTCACAAAATCTATCATAAATTGGTATAACCCTTAATAATAATTAATTATCTAAAGACACATATTTAATTTTTTTTTTTTATTAAGTTCAACACATAGTTCATCATAATAGTATTTATCATGGGCATCTAGGAAAACTTTTACATAGTTCAACAACTTGAAAAACCTTAATATTGTTACATGCAAGATTAAATTCACTAAGATGCCTACATGGAGAGGTCTTCTTTTCACCATCAAATTTTATTTTAGACAAGAGATATACTGTATTTTTTGAGATACCATGTAATGGTCTCTGGAGACTAAAAGAATGATCCCATGTGGGAATATAGATAGGAGCCATGGGTTGTTAATACATTTGAGAACAATAATTCCACATGGGCTGGCTTGTCATCCAAGCCCTCCTTATAGCATCAATTCTATTGATGGTTCTAAATTACCAATGCCCAACAGAAGAGATTAAACCCAAGGAAGAGGACCAATTAGAATCTTCCCTATTTGGTATGGAATAATCCTATGGGTTAGTGGTCTACAAACCATTTGATGGGATTTAAAAGTTATCTGATTTTGTTCTTTTTATTTTTTTGTGTTTTAAGTCTATCTACTGAAGAAAAGAAGTAAACTAAGGATTTTGGAGAAATATGTGTTGAGGATAACCTATGGCAACAGTAAATGAAAACTATCTAAGAATTTATATTTTAGAAGAAATAATTCCACTACGAATATATTACTCATCAAATAACATCCATAAAACAATAACTAATTAATAGTGGAAAGAGATAAGATTTAACTATGAGACATTAAGAAATAATTCTAGAATATCTCAGATAACATAAAAAGAAGATTAACTAATAAAGCAAATAATAGTTCATCGAAAGTATCCTGCAATTCATTCAACCAACTAAAATAGCTCAATAGTATTGAACTTCTTACTAGATGCATGTAATATTTAATTAGTTGTAAAAGAATCGACAATAATGAATAAACACACAAAATTTAAAAAAAACATAATGGCTTGACTCCAAAGAGTTTCTGAATTCATCCTTGAAATAATTCATTGGTTACAATCCACTTGAAATTCCTCCAGAGATCAAAAATACCTTGAAAATAGTTCAATAGATCAAAGAACCCTCAATCAAAAGTTGATCTCTTTATTTATAAGATAAAAAAAACAATCTACTTATGGAATAAAAATAAAATTGACTTTTTAAAAAGTCATGAAATCTCCTCATGTAATTTGCATCTTCAATGATCAAACATCTTGATAAATCATCCATGCATTTAGCCACATCTCCAATTAATTGTCGACTTCAATTCATGAATGCTCAACCTCATAAATATTTTCTTCATTAAATAATTCAACCCATTGTTCTTTCTTTAGCAACATCGCGCATGCGTCTTTAATTTGATTTTTTATTTTATTTTAGGAATGGTTAACTCTGGCTAAGTCACTCTACAATATTTAGTAATAAAATTGGAATGTTCATGCACCTAGTCACCAATTCTTCCATTTCTGTTCTCATGCTTGTGTTTGTCGGCTAACATAAATCTACCAGTTTGTAACATGCAACATTGAAATTTTTCTCATCATGCTAAGTGATTCCCTTTGCATGTACCTGGATCATAACAAATGTATATTAGGAATAAAAATATCTTCTCATAATAAATTTATTAGATAAAACAATTTATTGATATTAAAATGAAATATTCAAATCACTTCCGTGAGCTTGATTTTGTTTATTTCGAAAACCTTAAACAAACCATGAAAAATCAATGAAAACTTCTAAAACAAAATTTGTAGCTCTTGACGATAAATTTCCAATGATATATGGATTTATCAAAATGGGGATTAATATCAATTGTTATCACGAAAAAAAAAAAAATCTACATGTCGTAGATTTATTTCCAAAACCATAAACAAGAAACACATAATCATTTAAAACTTATAACTAAAAAGTTGTAGAGATCGGTGAGACCATTCCAATGGTATATGGCACTCCTCAAATGGATTTCAGGATCAAAATCTATCACAAAATTAAAAACATGGGTTCTTATTTCATCAGTGACCTTTTAGAACATTTTTTGCGCTCGGGAAAAACATGACATTTTTAGCACAATTTATGAGGGAGGACCAATGGTTAGAACTGGTACTTGCCTATGATTTGATGACTAATATTACACTATGGAAAATTGTTTCATTGGTATCAAAAATCAGGAGAACGTGTTTTGTGCAGAAATTGTAAGGCTTGGTAATATTATCGATGCCCGATGAGTTCATCGACATCGAGGAATATTCATGTTTCTCAACCAAATTTTGCAATTGAAAAAACCATAACACTGATGATCGATAGAGACACCTGTACCATTATGATGTGTCAAGTGGTGTGATAGATGACGTGGTGATTGATGTAGTAACTGACATGGAAAGATTAAGTAGTGAAGATGACGTGGCAACTAATGTGGATGATTGACATGGAAAAATGAAGCACATCCTGTGACATGGACATGAAATGGAATGGTTATGTGTCATTGTACAATTGATGACTTGGAAATGATGACTTGGACTAATACAATTACGTGGCAACGTGACGGGTAACGATGACATGGAAAACTAGAGTACATATGGTGATGTGGCAATGTATGGTTGGAAACACGGCAGGCTGATGTGGTAGGTGATGTGGATGGTGACGTGGATCTTGTACAACCATCACAAATGGATGTAGTTCACATTAAGGAATTCAATGGTCAATATACATCATCTCTCATGATCAATGTCTAGGATTCATTATTTAGCTTCATGGTTCATCGACATCGGCTGAAACGAGTTTCTCTTTTTAAGGACTTAGTCAATTTCATCGATGCTCGATGGCTTCATCGACGATCGACGAAATATGTTTGTTGTTTTGAATTGAATCAAAATCCTATTGACGTTGATGGCTTCATATTTTCTTTCAAAATTCCTTCATCATGATTGAGAGTTTGGTAAATTTCTATTCTTGTTATTTCACCCCAAACCCCTGATGAGCTCATCGACACTCTTTAGAGAATGTTGTGATTTTTCTCTTTTTTAAATTATTTCTTTTGTTTTCCTTTCCTAATGAAAAACATGAGATTTTTTGGATTTTCTTGAGATTTTAAATGCAAAGAAAACAAAGGGGAAAAATGCATAAACTTAACAAAGGACAAATATGAAATCTATGTAAAGCCGAAAGAGAAAGGTATATAATGGTTAAAAGAAAAGCGATACCCAAACATTAAAAATTTTAAGGGTGTGTTGATAACTCAACACTCCTCTTTCCTAGCCCTTTTCCATCGTAGCCCATTTTATTTAGGAGTTTAGAGCCAATAACCCTAGTATGCTTCTCAAATTCACCAAGTTGTTCTTGAGATATGTCTATGGAAGGTGATCTTACCAAGGTGGCCTTATTTATGGTGCGCCTAAAATGAAGATCGTATGCAAAAGTTACGACCCCGAGAAGTTGATGTAGTGACCTACCCAAACGGGGCCCACATGACTTTTGGTGCTTCATCTCCTAGGGTTAGGTTTTTGGATGTCTGGGGTTTTTGAAATTTCTGTTTATTGTAAAAATTCCTTCAAAGCCTCATTGTAATAATCTTCTTGCGAATGAGTGAAACCATCACATCTCTTCTAAGAGATAAGCCACCACCATTCCAACAAGCTTGTTTTTCACTGCATTTTATAGTTTTAGCTTATTTCCTTATTGAATAGAAAACTAGTTTTACTGTATCTCTGGTATTCTATGTTAAGCATATTTTGATAATTTGTATTCATTTCGTTCTACACATAAAATCCAAATCAGTGGTATCAGAGTGGTCTACTCCTTGTCATCTTAATGCATGTACCCAATGAGGTCAGGATACAAAGAATTGGGTCTCGAGCGTGTTCCTCTTGAGGAAAAAATCTCTCGCACGACCAAACTAACTCTCATGGTAGGAGAAAAGAAATATGACAGGACATGAGATCCTTTCAAAATATTTCTTGAGGAATCCCTCATGCAACAAAGGAACGAGATGATGGATAATTTCACACAAATCCTTCGGTGGCTACCAGTAGGCAATGCATCTTCCTCGAGCGGAGGCGTCGCCCCCTTCAAGGTACAAATCAACTTCTATATTCCTATATTTGGAGGTCTGATAGACACATATGTTGTAGACAAGTGGTTGAATCTACTAGAAGGGTATTTTTCTATCCATAACTTTGCAAATAGAGAAAAAAATACTTTTGCGCTCCTCAAAGTCATTCCCCATGTCAAAGATTGGTGGGAAACATTCTGTGAGCAAAAGGAAACAAAGGAACCCTCATTATTTACAATCCCATCCACATGGGAATCCTTCAGGGATGCTATTAAGGAACAATACTACCCTTTTGGAAGTTATGACGACTTGTATACCAAATGGCCCACACTATGGCAAGAAAGAGACCAAGCGGTGCAATATTTCACAAATATCTTCCATACCCTGCACACCAAGTTGGGTATCAAAGATTTAGAGCGATATATGGTGCTCAAGTATCACGGTGCTCTGCATAGATACATCCAGACCAAAATGGAAATTTTGGACATCTTGTCCTTGGGTGCGACCTATCGATATGTCATCAAAATCGAGTAGAAGCTTAAACAAAAGATGCAACAATTTGGGCCTGGGAACCCCTCGCAACAAAAACTAGGAAAGGGCAGCCCCAAGCTACAAAACAAAGGATAGATAAAAGATGGACAATATCAGGACAACTAATCAAAGCCGCAAGTAAATAAGGACATCGAAAAGTCAAAGAAGGATACCGAGAAGTGGTGTAACTTCCATAAGATCCCTTGGCATAACACTGTTGATTTCTGCTCAAAGTAGTTGCTGGTGGCCGAAGTGAAAGCCCATGAATCAGATGCGGGTTCTTACTCTGATTCAGAACCAGAAAGGGTAAGACGGATCATTGATGCGGAACCCAGTGCCATTGTTTCTACCACCAAGCTCCAGCCTGATTAACCAAACGAGACAGAACAAGGTGATCACCTTTTCCATTCGTAGATGTGGGTAAAATTCACCTCGCTGCACTTCATCGTTGATAGCGGTAGCCAAAAGAACCTTATATCAGCATAGGTCTTCCAGTGGCTGGCCCTGTTAAAAATGTCTCACCCATAGCCCTACACCATTAGATGACTCCACTAAGGAAGCGATCTCCACATCAGCCAATAGTGTCGAGTGTCGTATAACATCAAGCCATTCAAAGAGGAGGTATTGTGTGATGTTGCTCCTCTCGAAGTTTGTAATGTTATTTTGGGTCAAACTTATTTATGGAAACTTCATGTTGTATATGATTCTAAGCCTCGTAGTGTTATTATTACTTTGAACAGGAAATTGTACAGGATACCCGAGGCAGTCCCTCCTAGTGCTATTTCCTTGATCTCAGCCAAGAAATGTAGGAAGGTCATCTCTCAGACCGGGAAATTTGTCTTCTTCGTGATTCTCTCTCGGAGTAAGAGAAATATCACAGCCACATCCAGGGCCTCTGTGGTCGATCTCTCCACACAACATAAGAAAGTGGATAATTTCATGAAAGAATACTCAGATATCTTCTCCTCTCCTACCGGGGTACCTTTGCACTACCAGGTCAATCATCCCATCGATCTGACCCCAGACACATCGCTACTCAATGGGTCAGTCTACCGCCTCTCTCTGTTAGAAAAAAGAGGATATCAAGAGGCAAATCCAAGAACAGCTCCATAAGGGGCACATCCATGCCAACTCATCGCCTTGTGGGAGCCCAACCATACTGGTGCAGAAGAAAGATGGGACCTGGCCAATCTGTATTCGGTCCCTGAATAAAATCACATTCCAAAGTCTTTACCCAATTCCCCGAATCGATGACCTCCTTGATCAGCTCACGAGGTACAAATACTTCAGTAAAATTGACCTGAAGTCTGGCTACCACAAGGTCCCAATAAAACATACAGATGTATGGAAGACTGCCTTCAAGTCAAAAGAAGGTCTTTTTGAATGGTTGGTCATGCCCTTTAGTTTGAAAAATGATCCAACAACTTTTATGAGGATGATGTATGATATCCTGTGACCTTTCACCAGTACTTTTGTAGTGGTGTATCTGGATGACATCCTCATATACAACAAGACTTGGGAGGAACACTTGCATCATATTCAACAGATTCTGCACACCCTGCGAAAGCAAAAACTATATGCAAACTTGGAAAAATGCTCTTTCAACATGGACATGGTCCATTACTTAGGCTACATCATTGATCAACATGGTGTGCACGTGGATCCATCCAAGATCCAGGTCATCTGGGACTGGCCAGCCCCAACCACACTCACTGAGCTTCGAAGCTTCTTGGGCCTCGCCAATTTCTATCGCAGGTTCGTGTTGGGATTCTCTCATATCGCATGGGCCCTTAGCCAAGTAACTAGGGGTGGAAGTAAAGAAACATTTGTGTGGGGCATGTCTCAACAACAAGCCTTCGATGACTTGAAGAAAAATTTGTGCTCATCGCTAGTACGTTCATTACTGGACCTGCAAAATCCCTTTGAGATCGAGACAGATGCTTCATACTATGTTGTGGGTGTCATTCTCACTCAACACGGCCACCCCATGGTGTATCATAGTGAGACACTATTAGATGTTGTCTATAAGTAACCTACCTATGACAAAGAAATGTACTCCATTGTGCAAGCCTGTCGCCAGTGGAGACAATATATTTTGGGAAGGAGACAGTCATCCACAATGATCACAAGCCACTACAATTCATGAAAAAACAAGGAAAATTGCAGAATGACCGCCATCAAAAGTGGTCCACTTACTTACAACAGTTCCACCTCAACATAAAGTATAAAATAAGAAGTACCAATCAAGTTATTGATTTCCTCATTCGACCTCTAGTTGTGACACTCACCATGGTGCTAGACTCTTGTGGCCATGAGACCTAGGGATGGCCCCACCTCTACAAGACAAACGCTGACTTCTCTACCACCTACCAAATGTTGGGCGCCAACTTAGTGGTCACTAATTTCCATCTTCAAGACGGGTTGTTGCATCGTCTAGGCCATCTCTATGTTCCATCAAGTGAGCGCACGAAGCTGATTTGGGAATCTCACTACAGTCGGGTGGCAGGACACTTTGGTGTCAAAAAGACAGTGGAAGTGTTGCAGAAACATTTCTACTAGCCGAAACTTCGACATGATGTCGACAAGTATATCAGGTCCTGCATCACCCACGCTATTACCAAACCGACCACTAAGAAACAGGGCATGTACACCCGTTTGCCTACTTGTGACAAGTCGTGGGAATCCATATCAATGGACTACATATCAGACATCCCATCCACTAAGAGGGGCAATGAGTGTGTTTTTTTTGTTGTTGATCGCTTTTCCAAGATGGAAATTCTAGCCGCCTACAAGAATAACATCACGGCAGAGGCCACTGCCAAGCTCTTCTTTGAATGGGTATGGGTACACTTTGGTATCCCACAATCCATTGTCTCAGATCGGGACATTCAGTTCCTTAGCACATTATAGTCGAGCCTCTGGTCACTGTTGGATACCAAGCTCACCAAATCCACTGCCTTCCACCCCCAGATAGATGGCCAAACTAAGGTCATCAATCGGATGATCATACATATCCTGGGCATGTATAATTTCAAGCACCCCTACACATGGGATGAGAGTCTTCCCTATGTCTAACATAGTTACAACCGATACCTACATATCTCAACTGGCCACAACCCCTTTCAGGCGGGGTTGGGATTCCAACCATTAGGCCCCATGGATGTTGTACCACCCTTGGCGACCACCTCAGTCGATTTTTCCCCTGCTACACTAGAACCTGAAAAAGACACCTAGTTCATTGAGAGGATCCAACACATCCACCAACAGTTTCAAGATATTTTATAGAAATCCAATGCCAAGTACAAGAAACACCATGATCAACACCAGGTGCCACATAATTTTCAGGTGGGCAAAAAAGTTTGGTTGCACTTGCAGAAATAATGCCTTACAGGGCCCCATTGGAAGCTCTGCCCACTCCAATATGGGCCATACACCATCACCAAGGTTGTGGGTGATAATTATTTTACGCTCAAAATTCCCCTTTTCCTTGGCCTGCACGTAGTCTTCAACGTGGCTCTCCTTCGACCATGTTTCCCACCATTATTGGACACCTTAGAGAGAGCAGAGAATTTGACACCACCATAGCTCAACCCTGACTACATGCAATAGGAATCCAGTGATCAGATTGTGGACACATATATCAAGGGCACCCAACAATAAAGGATCCATCTTTATCAAGTTTTCAAAGAAAGGCAGCTCTTGCACCAAGCCAAGTGGCTCACCTAGGGACAAATTCAGCAGAAATTCCTCATTTGATGGGGGAAATCAATGAAATGGAGACCATTTCTTCCTAAGGGGGGAGTATTGATCCAAATGGATTTTGGTGGACTCCCACCTATTCCAATGGGATATCATGCACCTAAAATGAATATCATATGCAAAAGTTACAACCCTGGGAAGTTGATGTACTAACTTACCCAAATGGGGCCCACATGAGTTTTGGCATTTCATTTCCTAGGATTAGGTTTTTGGATGTCTAGGGTTTTTGACATTCCTATTTATTGTAAAAAGGCCTTCAAAGCCTCATTTTAATCATCTTCTTGCGAATGAGCACATTCGTCACATCTCTTCTTATAGATAAGCCGCCACCATTCCAATAAGCTTGTTTTCTGCTGCATTTTACAGTTTCAGCTTATTTCCTTATTGAATAGAAAATCAGTTTTACTATATCTTTGTTATTTTGTGTTAAGCATATTTTAATAATTTGTATTCATTTTGTTCTTCTCACAAAATATGGATCATCCATCCTCAGGTTAAACATATTAACTTGCACCTTCAAGCTCTCATTCCCTTCTCAAAGCTCGACATTGTTGGCCCTTAAGTCTTCCAACTTATCTCTGCATGCTTTTCCCATGTTGGATTTCACAATATTGTGTTCACATTTATGGAAGCAGTGTCTCGGTCAAGAATGAAACTACTATGATACCATATGATCCATAATCAATGGGCTCATATCCCATTCACTTCACCAACATGGACCTTGTGTGATATTTTATTTCTAACCTCTATCTCAGTTTGTATAGTTCACTGCACAATGATCTTAATACTTCTCTTGAAGATGCAAGACCTATTCTCTGTGTAATCTCTACTCCAAATTATTAATTGGATCTCTCTTTATGTAAACTACATACAAGTAGCCACATAACAATGTTATGTAAAATCATCTGTGGTCCTCAATGTGAGAGTTTATGTTGGCATCCCATGCAATGGGTATATGCTCCAACAATCAACTACATAATTAGTTTGCTCTATGTGGTAGTCCTCAAGTAATATTCACTCATGGTAGATTCCTTAAGGACTCTTGAGTCATGGTAGTCTCCAAGGACTCTTTAAAGATGATGTTAATGTAGAAATGTTCTCACTAGTGAATGGTTAATTGTTACACATCAGCTCACTAACCTAAATCACATTTAAAAACTGGGGATGTTACATGCAGAACGTTAAGTCACCTAACGACTTGACACAATCAGATATAGGCTCCCACATCTTCTAGACCTTGGAAAATGGATGGATGGTCTTCCATTTTGTAGATATGACCATGATGGCACATAAATGGACATGAAGCCCACACCTTGGGAAGTGCACCCCACACCTTATTCAACACTTGATGGATAACATTGCACTTGGTTATGATTGGAAACTAATTAGAGAGGTGGTGCACAATAACTCCACCCTAGATGATGCCCCTCTCACCCTAACAGTGTTCTCTTTATGATGATCTCATGTGTTGGGGCTTGATTGAGATGATGGGGCTTGTTTATTGTTGGGTATGTGTTATATTCTTTGCATGTGTGTGTGTGGATGCGTCAGATTCGACAACTGCATCTGACGATCCCTTGTACTAGTGCCCTGTTTGTGTCATGTGAATTGGGTGCTTTCCGAGGGGTTTCCCAGGGGGGGGCATGCCCCCCTGGTTACACGCAGCATTCGGGGCAGCGCCCCGAAATTATTTTTTTGGGCGGGTTTTGCTATTTTTAGCGGTTTACTAAATTAATCCCGGATTAATGGATTAGGGTTTTGGTATCTACGGAATACCTAAAAACATTGTATATATTGTATGGAGAATGGTCAAATTTGATATAATGAATATAAGAAAGTTTTTCCCAGTCAAGGGTTTCCGGTATAAATCTCTGTGTACTATGTGAATGAGCCATTGATTAAATTTTGTTTTGCTTAAGAGTCTATATGCATTGCTTTACTTCAAAGGTTTAAAACTTACATGTGGTATCAAGGATTTTTTTTGTCTTCAGAGGGATGCCTTTGTTGTTGAGGATTTGGCTCGGTCTTGATATATCAATTTTATCTTGGGTCTGTGATAAACATGGGTTTAGTCGGAGATTTTGCAGTGGTGATTTGAGTGTAGAAAGAGGAATGGTGAGTTCTTATAGAATCGAGATAGATAATTTCAACGGTAAAAACTTTGAGCTATGGAAGATGAAGATGGAGGACCTTCTTGTAGATAAAGAACAATGGATCGTTGTGGATCCTAGTACACAGCCTACTGGTATGTAGCCTACTGGCACACAGACAACTGGTACACAACCTACTAGTGCACAAACTACTAGTACACCACCTACTGGTATGTCAAAGGAAGATTGGGAGAAGTTGGACAGAAGAGCAAGGAGTACTATTCGACTCTGCCTAGCAGATTCGGTGTTGTTGAATGTCTCAACAGAATCTACAGCCAAGGAACTATGGGATAAGTTGGGGAATTTGTATCAATCAAAGACCTTGGTAAACAAGTTGTTTCTTCGAAAGAAGCTGTATCATCTTAGGATGGGAGATGGATATTCTGCGACAGAACATCTAAATGCCTTTAATACTATGGTAAGTCAACTTGGCTCTATTAATATTACAATTGCAGAAGAAGATAAGTGTATTACTTTGTTATGTTCTTTGCCAAACTCTTGGGATAATTTGGTTGTAGAAATAGGTAGTACCACTCAATCTAGATTGATGTATGAGGATGTAGTTTCATCCCTGTTATCTTAAGAGATGAGGCGAAAAAACATGGATAGTCAGAGCACAGATGCTTTATTTATAAGAGGTCGTCCCCAAGATAGGAATCCTGGTAAGCCTTTGGGGTGGAGATCTAAATCTACAAGTAGATCTAAGTCTCCAGGAAAATCTTTGAGGAAATGTTGGAAGTGTGGTAAGACATGACATTATAAGAAAGATTGCAAGTCTAAGAAGGTTGAAAAACCAAAGGGATTTGATAGTACCTCTTCAACAAAGGCAAAAACATCTACTGATGAAGGAGGTGATGTTTACCTAGCATCTACAAGTACACATGCAGACCATGATGTATGGTTGATCGACTGAGGTGCATCATACCATATGACTCCTCACAGGGAGTGGTTCTCTGAATATGAAAAATATGATGGTGGTGATGTATTCCTAGGAGATGACTCGACAAAAAAAATATTGGGACGTGGAAGAGTTAAGTTGCTACTAAAAGACAGAAGGATTAGAACTCTCCCTGGGGTTCTGCACATTCCAAAACTAGACGTGAGCTTAATATCTGTAAGCAAGATAGAAGATGCAGGAGTGGATACTGTATTTGGAAAGGGAACTTGCAAGATGGTACGAGGAGCAATGGTGTTGATGAGGGAAGTTTGGTGTGGAACTTTGTACAAGTTGTTGGGAAGCACATATACTAATGGGTGTAACATTTATGTTGTCCCTGAGCAGAGAAATGAAGGAGACAAGACCAATATTGTCCCAGAAAAGAAGACCATGTTGTGGCATCAAAGACTGGGGCATATTGGAGAAAAGGGCCTTCGAACACTACATGGTAAAGGTATGGTTGAAGGTATGTCTAATTGCACTATGGATTTTGATTTTTGTGAACATTACATATATGGTAAATAGAATCGATTAAGATTCTCATCTGGTGCTACAAGAGCAAAGTGGATCTTAGAGTTGATACACAGTGATGTGTTTGGACCTGTTCATGTTCCATCCCTAGGTAAATATATGTATTATGTTTCATTCATAGATTATTTTTCAAGGAACGCATGGATTTATTTTCTTAGAAAGAAATCTGAGGTATTTGATAAATTTAAAGAGTTTAAAGATCTAGTAGAAAATCAGAAAGAGAATAAAATAAAGGTCTTGAGAACAGATAATGGTGGAGAATTATGCAGAAATGAATTTGAAGAATTTTGTAAGAAGTGTGGTATAAAAAGGAAGAAGAATACTCCATACACTCCTCAACAGAATGGAGTTGCAGAAAGGATGAATAAGACATTGATGGAAAAAGCAAGGAGCATGCTCAGCAATGTTGGGTTAGGACAAGAATTCTGGGCAGAGGTAGTGGGTACAACATGTTACCTGGTCAATCGATCACCTTCATCAGCGTTGGATGATATAACTCCACACGAGGTATGGTCTGAAAAGAAACCCTCTCTTAAACATATTAGAGTGTTTGGTTGTGATGCCTATGTACATGTTCCAAAGGAAAATAGAAGTAAGCTGGATAAAAAGACTGAAAAGTGTATCTTTATTGGTTATAAAGATGCTGTGAAAGGTTATAAGATTTGGAACCCAGAAACAAAGAAAAATATTTACAGTTGAGTTGTTGTTTTCAGAAAGGTAAAAGATGTGTCCAAATAGGAATTCCTACCAATGCAAGACAAACCTGAGAAAATAGAGCTTGAGTTGGATGATGCAAAATTTGAATCATCTGAAGAAGAGGAAGCAGGAGAAGAAGAAGAAGAACCTCATACCCCAGTATTGAGGAGATCAGTGATAGATAGAAGGAAACTAGAGAGGTATACTCCACCTGATTTTCATTCCAATTTTTCTTTATCTATTACTGATGATGATCCAAGAACTGTCAAGGAAGCAGTGAATTCAAAGGATAGTAAACTCTGGAAGAAGGCCATGGTTGAAGAAATGGATGCCTTGGATAAGAATGAGGCATGGGACAGAGTTGAGATTCCAGCTGGAAGAAAATCGGTTGGTAGCAAATGGTTGTTCAAGAAGAATTTTAATGCACAAGGTAAAGTGGAGAAATACAAAGCTCAGTTAGTAGAAAAAGGTTATTCCCAGGTAGGGGGAATTGACTTTGGTGAGATTTTTTCTCCGGTTTCTAAGTCAACTTCTATTAGATTTATTTTATCTATTGTTGTTGCTTTTGATCTTGAAGTGGAACAGATGGATGTGAAGACAACATTCTTACATGGCGATCTGGAAGAAGAAATCTACATGAAGCAGCTATAAGGCTTTGTAGTGAAGGGAAAGAAAGACTTGGTCTACAAGCTAAAGAAGTCACTATATGGTCTGAAGCAATCACCTAGGATTTGGTACCAAAAGTTTGACACATACATCCTTGGATTGGGATTTGTGAGAAGCAGGGATGATCACTTTGTATATTCCAAGAAAGTTGGTAATCACTTCATTTATGTAGTGTTGTATGTTGATGACATGTTGTTGGTAGGAAATAACATGGATGTTATCAAGGAGGTGAAATCGTAACTATCTTTCAAATTTTACATGAAGGATCTCAGTGTTGCTAACTTCATTCTGGGAATGGAGATTAAAAGAGATCGTGCAAACATGAAACTCTGGTTGAATCAGAGAAAATATGTTGAGACAATATTGCAAAGGTTTAATATGCATGGAAGTAAACTAGTCAAGGTTCTTATTCCTATAGGTGTAAAGTTATCTGTAGATTAGTGTCCCAAGCCACAAGAAGAAGAAGAGTACATGTCCCATGTTCCGTATGCCAGTGCAGTTGGAAGTTTGATGTATGCAATGGTATGTACTAGACTAGGCATTGCACATGCAGTGGGAGTTTTGAGCAGGTATATGTCAAAACCAGAGAAGGATCATTAGACAGCAGTAAAGATGGTCTTCAAGTATTTGCGTGGCACTACCAATTATGGATTGTGCTACCAAGGAAGACCAGGATTGGACGGAGTGGTGGACATACATGGCTTTGTTGATGCATATTGGACTGGAGATCTGGATCGCAGAAGATCTACAAGTGGGTTTGTGTTTAACCTATTTGGAGGAGAAATCAGTTGGATGAGAAAAAGACAGGTTGTAGTGGCACTCTCAACTACATAAGTTGAATACATGGCAGCCACTCATGCAAGAAAGGAAGCAATATGGTTACAGAGATTGTGTTCAGGTATTGGGTTGGTAAAACAAGCAGTGAGATTAGATTGTGACATTCAAAGTGCAATCTTCCTAGCAAAGAACCCAGCTTATCATTCGAAGACAAAGCATATTGATGTTCAGTATCAATTTGTGAGAGACATGGTTGAGGAAAAGAAGGTGTTGCTGGAAAAGGTTGACACTTTGAAAAATGTCGCAGATTCATTGACAAAGTATGTAAGCACAAAAACGTTCTCTTGTTGTAGAGTAACAATGGGCATTTTTGCCCAGGATTTTTGACTATATAATATTGGGACCCCTGGATGCAAAGAAAACAACAAGTGGGAGAATGTTGGTTATGTGTTATATTCTTTGCATGTGTGTGTGTGTGTGGGCGCATCAGATTCGACAACTGCATCTGACGATCCCTCGTACTAGTGCCCTATTTGTTCCATGTGTGTCAGGTGATTTCCTAGGGGGGTCCCAGGGCGGGGCAAGTATGTCCCCCCCTAGTTACGTGCAGCGTTCGGGGTAGCACCCCAGAATTTTTTTTTTGGGCAGTTTTTGCTATTTTTAGCGGATTTTACTATTTTTAGCGGTTTACTAAATTAATCCCGGATTAAGGGATTAGGGTTTTGGCATCTACAGAATACCTAAAAACATTGTATATATTGTATGGTGAATGGTGAAATTCGATATAATGAATATAAGAAAGGTTTTCCTGGTCGAGGGTTTCCGGTATAAATCTCTGTGTACTATGTGAATGAGCCATTGATTAAATTTTGTTTTTCTTAAAAATCTATATGCATTGCTTTACTTCATATGTTTAAAACTTACATTTACCACTTGGACACCATGTGATGGCTCAAGATTTGACAGGGCACTTGATGATGGTTTTACACCTTTCTTACATTGCTTGACGATGACATGGGGCCTTTGGAGGGTCTCTTCACCCATTGGAGGTTCGACCTCACCACACGTGTAACGTTATGATATTTTATTTGCATAATTTATCACTTGCATAGGCTATTTTTAGGGGTCATCCCCACTTGTTATCATGGATTAGTGTCATTTCACTTTATTATTGAGGATTATAGTGCTTGGCTTTCTCATATAAATAGAGGAAGCACTCAAACTCTTTTCTGATCATCACGTCTCCTCACACTTGTGAGAGAGCTCTCTAGAAAAGTTTTGCTCTACTTATTTTTCTCTCTTGGAGTCTATGCACACTATTGGAGTGATGTTTTGGATGGATGTTTCTATTGTTGGTGGTGATCTCTTCATGAACTAGGGTTTCCTTATGCTAATGTGCCTTGCTAGTAAGTGTTTCCTTTGATTGCATGTAGTATTTTCTTGGTTATTCTTGATAATTTTCTCTATTAGAGTGGTAATTTTGCATGTTATCATGATATTTTTGAAATATTGAAACCCTAAGGAAGGATTAAGAGTGGTTATCCACTTCTCTTGTTGTTTTCACCTTGAATTTTTGAATCATTTAAGATTTCCCCTAAGGGTTAAGAGAGACTACCACCTTAAGGCTTATGTTAGCTAGGGTTTGGTTCTAGGGATTAGGAGTGGCTATCTCCCTAGGTTCAAAACCTAGTTCTATTCATCTTCTTTGCTAGACACATTAGAGAAAGTGGGATGGAACTTAGGGTTTATGAGTGGATAAACCTTAGTTGTTTCTTCCTTTGAGATTTGACCTAGTTCTATGAGGGGATAGCTCTATGGCTCAAATCTTCACCTTTTCTCTTGCTTGGCCTCCTTTGATGCATTATCTTGACTCCATTTTCCCTAAGGAAGTAGACGAAACTAGTATTATGTGTGTGATGCTTTATACTCTTAGCAACTTCAAAACCCTCAATTAATATAGCTTTATGACATCATTGGCTTGTTAGTTATACCTCGACACTTTGCAAAATCATTGGATAACTTGCTGCTATCATAAAGTGAATGCTACAACCATTAGGGATTGTATTTATTGATGCATACTTACTTAATATTGTGGAAAAACTTGCTTAGAAATCTCATTTATCAATTCGATATTGTACTACTTGTTGAAGCCTAATTTCTAAGGCACAATTGCTAATTTTCTTCGTTGATTTACCCATTGTTGTTGCAAATTTCTTATTGCGATATAGACCGGTTTAATGCTGCAATTTTACAACAACAAATGGTTTTACTTGTTATGTAGTGTCTAAAGGTGATTAATAAGCAATGAAATTGTCTATTATATGCATTTGAATGTTTCTTGTCTCATACACGTTAACCAATTACCTCTTTCAACCTAATCATTCCTTTCATCCCCTCCTAGACCTAGCTTTATCTTTTTAGTGACTAAGATAGGAGGTTAAAGACTTATCTTTGTCTTAGATTTTCTATATATATACTTAGATGAGAGTGATAGATATCTCCAATTGTTACATAAGATTGACATCTACTTTGAAGACAAAAATTTATAACCTAGTCTTTATTTATCTTATCTTATTTATAGTTTTAAAGTATGCAGATTTTCACACTGCTTCATAATGTTGTTTGTTATTCTAGAAATAAATTGTTTATAGAATTTTTGAAACGTCCAACATCTACAAACAACATTATTTATATTTGTTTTTTATTTGTAATAAGTTATCAACTAGCACAACCACTAACTAGCGGTTGGTGAACGTCGAAAGACTTACGACCGATAAAAAAAATCTCGCATTAAAAAAAAAAAACAGTAAAAATGGCAGGCCCATGCATGAAGAAACTGTGAACTTCCCAACCCATCACACAAACAGTGGCTAAATCCCACGCAGAAAATGAACCCTCCACATATCAGCCACGTAACCTCCACTGACAAAGGGATGAAGAATAATTACGCCTTTCATATTACTTTCGGGTAGGGTTTGAACCGGAACGGGTGCTCACTAAAACAATTCCAATGGAGAATCCACATGAGGTAGAAAATGAAATGAATGAAATTCCCTGACAGAATGAGGTAGAGAATGAGAAATGAAACACGATAATTGAGGCAGATATTGAAACTCGCGGATAGTTGAAGAATTCCAAAAGTTAATCATTTAAACGTGGCAATCATATGATGTTATAGTAATTTCTTAATATGATTAGGTAAATGTTAAAAAGTAAATAGGTTAACGGATGCATTTATAAATGCAAAGAAGTTATCAACAATAAATTTGACTCATTGATTTTGGAGGATGACTAAGAATATGCCAGCATCTTCAATGTATAACCATCATATTAGAATTTAAGATTAAAAGATCATTAATTGTGCCCATCTCCAATAGGTATACGCCTTTCGGCGTAATAAACTTTAATTTTTTTCCACTCTAATATTTTAGGCACATCAAATTGGCTTATGGTTGATGTTGATGGCAAATGAGGTTCATTTTAATTTCGTAGCATTTTCCATGAACCATACAAGAAAATCTGAAATCACCTGTTTTGGTCATGCAATGTGTAATCACCTATTTGCAAATTTCCATGGTTGATGTTGATGACATTTGTGAAATTAATATAGCCATTTCATCAATAGTTCAATGGTCTTACCAGTGGTGGGAGAGGCAAACCAGGACTCATGAATTTTTTACTTGAGAACTGGAGGTGGATTGTTCAGAGAGTTGCATTTGTTATAATTTTTTTTTTTTTTTTTAAGTAAAAAAGGGAGGATCCTGTTATATTGAAGTTGTAGGTTTACACAGTCTTGTTGGAGTGTCAGTTGTCCCACCTAAAGAGGAAACCGAGACAGCTGGTCGGTCCATGCCACTTGTTTTCAAACAAAAATAACCAGCCTGTCGTCCTGCCCGAAGGAAACCAGGATGCATGGCCGCCATTAGTTTTGTTCCTTAACTTACTACTGACAACATTGTTATAGTCTAACTGAGCTAAAGCTCTAGTTTGAAACAAAAGAAAACTTTTAACCATGCACATTCACAAAACCTTTTATCCGGTGTTCTCGTCATCCTTGCCATTCTTTCTCAGTCTGACTGGAATCGCGTAGGCATGTGTGCACATAGGGCATCATCGTCGTGGGGATGTACTAGAGTGAGCAGCGTACATCATATCGAGGCGTTTGCTGATTTGGATGACCCTAAAGATTTGGTCTTCCACCATGCTGCATGTTTCAAAGATTAGTTCCAAGTGCTCTGGGTGGAGGAATGGAGGTTGGTCCTGCCATTCTTCATGAGTGAAGGAAAGGTGAATTAGCTTATGTGCGTCCGTATTCTTCTTTCTTTCATTTGCGCTGCCACCTTGTTGTCCCTGTTGCTTGTACTGTCATGTTGCTTCCTATGGAGGTTCATCGCTAGTTGTATTGGCCTTTTCTTCTACGTTGTCCGGGAATTATTCCTCAACCTAGCAAGTTGTGTAATCCTCTGTTGGGTCATCTTCCCTGGAACTGTGTATCATTCCTGGAGCAGGAGGCTTGGCATCATTCCTGAAATAGGTGGGGGGATCCCAATTATCTGGGATGGTGAAGAGGAGATGTTCTGGGTAGTCCTGGATGGGTTCCGCCAGAACAATCTCCTCCACATACTCCATGGGAGGCATTCCACTTCTCCCAGGCTTCCTGGTTCTCCGAGTGCATGCTATATTCAATGCTTTTTTGAAATTCTTATGTCGTTTTCTGCGGGAGTCAAAAGCATACCACGTCGCGCCTCTGCGAGGCCATCCCCATTCTCTCGGCATGTAGAAAAGCATATCTATGGCCGAAATGACGACTGGAAGAGTGTCCCTTCTCCAGCACTCCAAAGGTTCAACCTTCGGCCATTCAATTTCCAAATGCCTCGCATTTCCGTCAGGGCAGCTGATAAGGATGAGGGTGACCGTGACAGCCTTATCCATTAAGGCTATGTTCTTAGTGTGTTGGTCTATCATCCTCTTCACTCACGTGAGAGGTCTTGTCTCCTAGTTTTGGTTGCTCGGGCTCACTCCCATCTTTAATGGTGAGGAGATGGGAGCCGGTGGCCGGTATTAATGGCACTACCCAGCTCGTTTCTACGTTTCCTCCCTTTTGGACATGGCACCCCATCTGGGGGTTGGACATCCCTATTGGCCAAAGCATGACACTGATCTGAGATACATGAGTCTCCAGAGATGTGTGCTTCCCAGTAGATGTGTTCTATCTCCTTTGCTACTCCTTCATTTTCCAAGCAGTCCGCTACCCTGTTTTCTTCTCTTTTCACTTGAGAGGGTATGATGTTGAGGTTGGTTCTAAGGAGGCTTCTGAATTCCTCTAGCAGTCCTGAGAGTCGCCATCTGGGTGAGATTTTCAGTGAGTTTTCCCCATGGAGGATCTTGGTGATTAGCTGGATGACAATTTGTGAATCCCCCTCTAGGATGAGCTTGTGACAATGTCTATCAATTTCTACTTGGTGACCTTGCAATAGGCCCATTAGCTCTGCCGCATTGTTTGTTGTTTCCCCCAAGTAGCATGCTACCAGACAGAGGATCTCTCCATTGGAGTTTCTAAGTGTGGTTCCATATCCCGCTGGTCCCGGGTTCCCTTTGGAGGCCCCATCAAAGTTGGTCTTTATGAAATCTGTCAGAGGGGTCCAGATGGTTGGGCTGCTATGATGACATTTAGGTGCCTTTATAGTCAGTTGATTAGTCAGATTAGGCTGCCAACTTTGGACTATGCATTTATCCTTTGGGTTGCAATTTAAGTCCTCTAATTTGTAGGGTTTTCTTCTAACTATTTCCTTGACAAGTATGACAATTTTTCCCCAAGTTAAGCTTGGTGTGGAGGCTTTGGAATGAAAGATTTTTTTGTTTCGTTCCTTCTAGATTTTCCAGAGAATGAATCCTGGGAGGAGTTGCCAAATGTGATTCAGTAGGGGATTTTTGTAGGTGATCGAGTCCCAATTTTCGATCGTATCACTGATGTTGCTCCCATTTTGATTGGATCGGTGCATTATTTGAGCTCCTTGGTCCCAAGTCCACTGACTGAAGGGACATTTGTTTAATAGATGTTCCTTGGTTTCCTCTTGTTGGTGGCATAAGACACATATTGAGGGTCCAATGAATCCTTTTCTCCTTAGGTATTCCCAGATTAGGACTATGTTGTGTGCAATAAGCCAGAGGAAGGTGGACACCTTGGGATAGAGTACAGGGTTCCAAACCTTGTTCCATATGTTTTCCTTATCATGATTCTGGCAACTGCCTTGTAGGTAGTAGGCTTCCTTGACTGAGAAGTTGCTAGTAGTGGAATGCCCCCATCTAAGAATATCCGGGCCTTCCCTATTGGGGATTTTCTGGTGACTTGCATAGTGTTTCCAGGCTTGCAGGTTTAAGTTCTTTGGGACTCCTAGTTCATGATTAGAGGTTTTCTAATGATGCCATTGGAGTCTCTGATCCTCTGGTTTCCAAAAATCTTTCACCCTTAGAAGTGTGTCCTAGCTTAGAGCCTGTTTAAGGGGGTTTAGCTCTTCTAGGTCACTTATAGGTTTGAGTTGTTGCCACGAGTCCTGCCAAAACATAGCACTTTCTCCATTTTGGACCTCCCAAAAAGCATGGTTTTGTACCCGGTCTCTATTTTGCCATGCTGTGTTCCAAATATTAGATCCCTGTATTCGGGCGTTGTGTCTAATGAGTTGGTTTTCTTGTGTGAAAGGAGCATACTTATGCTTCCATAATTGTGCCCATAAAGTTGTTGGCATTTTTAACCATCTCCACCACATTTTGGCTCCCATTACTTGGTTGAGTTTCCATGGATCTCGGAGTCACAGCCCTCCCATACTTTTTGGTGTGTAGATCTTGTCCCATCCTACTAGAGCCCACTTCTTGTTTGGTTGATGTCTGTGCTAGAGGAAATTTCGCTGGAGGTTCCTTATAGATTTGATGATCTTCTTAGGGGCTGTTAGGGAAGTGAAAAGGTAGGTAGGTAGGGCTTGTAGGAACGATTTGAGCAGGACTAACCTGGCGGCGATGTTGAGCTGTCTGAAGGTCCAGTTTCTCAGCCTGTTGGAGATGGAAAGAAGAAGGATGTCACAGGAAATGGATCTTCCTGCTGTGCCCATTAGAGGAATGCCTAAGTAGTTGGATGGAAGGGAGCTCATGGGTATTCCCAGGAGTCTAGAGATATGAAATTGGACCATTGTCGAAGTGTTAAAGAAGTATATTTTGGATTTTTCTAGGTTAAGAGTCATGCCTAACGCCTCTGTGAAATCAGAGAGGATGGAGTTAAGCTTGTTTGCCTCTCTTACGGTTGGGGAGTTCATGAGTACGGTGTCATCAAAAAATTGACTATGTGAGGATGTCGGTTGGATATTGTGTAGAGGCAATCCTTTAAGAGATCCTTCTAGGACCGCTGACTTGATGTAGCATCCTAGGCCTTCCACCATGAGCACAAACAGAAAAGGTGATAGGGGGTCACCTTGTCTAATACCTTTTGATGGTGAGAAAGGTCGGGATGGGATCCCATTGAATAGGATGGAGAATAAGGTTGAGGAGGTAAGGTTTGAGATCCAATTTACCCAATGTTGATCAAATCCGAAAGAATCTAAAATGGCCCGAAGGTATTGCCAACTAACTCTATCAAAAGATTTTGAAAGATCAAGTTTGATTAGCATACCTGGATTTTTTGTCGTCTTGAGAGAGTGGATGACCTCGTGAGCTAAAATAACGCTTTCCATGATTTGTCTACCCTCTATGTACCCTACTTGTTCCTTGGAAATGACAAAGGCCAGAATTGGCTTAAGGTGGTTCGCAACCACCTTTGTAATGATTTTTAAATTACATTGCATAGAGCGATAGGTCTGAACTGTTTGGGATTTGTGACCTGTTCCTCTTTTGGTATTAGGGTGAGAAAGGTTGCATTGAGGGCCGAGAGGACTTGGCCCAAGGTTCGCAATTCCTCTACTACCTCCCAAACCTCTTCCTTGATTAGGTCCCAACAATGATGGAAGAAGTCAGTGGTAAATCCATTTGGGCCTAGGGCTTTCCTAGAGGGCATAGATTTTAATGCTTGGTCCACTTCCTCTTGGGTGATAGGTCGCATTAGGGATTTGTTCTGTTCAGGAGTCACCATAGAGGGTATGCGATTGGTTACTCGTTTGATGGCTACGGTTCTATCCACCCTGATTTCCGTTAAGAGGTCGTGGTAGTAGTTTTCAAGCTATGCTTCTATTTGGGTATGTTCTCTGATTGGATTTCCCTGGCCATCATCCAAATGAGTAATTATGTTAATGTGTCGGCAATGCACCATTGCTCTGTGGAAGAATTTTGTGTTCTTTTCCCCCTCTTTGAGCCATTGTACCCTGGACTTCTGTCTCCATAAAATTTCCTCTTGCTTTCTCCTCTCTTCTAATTGCGCTTGGAGCTCCTCCTCCTCTTTCATTAGTTCAACAGTTTGAGTTCCTGAAATGAAATTTTTTTGTATCTCCATTAGTTTGTTCTCTATGTCCTTCATTCTTTGAAATATATTTCCAAAGGTGTTCTTGTTCCAGTGCTTCAGCAATTGCTTGAACTTTTTGAGGCATTGCTAGAATTTGTACATGCTTGTACCATGATCTATTTCTTCCTGAGCCCACCAGGATTTTGCAAGCTAATGAAAGTCTGGGTGTGAGAGCTAGAATTTATCAAACTGAAAGGGTTTGTACTTGGGTGTTGCCCTTGTTTCTAGGTTAAAGGAAATTAGCTAATGGTCTGACCCGACTTTTGGGAGAATGAGACTTTCCATACAAGGGGCTTATTCAATTAGTTCTTTAGCTACCAGGAAGCGGTCCAGACGACAGGCAACATGTTGGTTTCCTGATCTACGGTTGGACCAAGTGAAGGTGCCATTGTTATTTTCAATGTCTACTAGCTTTAGTTGATCAATGAGGGTTTTGAACTTACCGTTGTCTTGCTCAAGCCTTTTTCTCCAGCCTGTTTTTTCTTCCAGTGACAGGATCATATTGAAATCGCCTCCTAAGATCCAGTTAGGTGTGGTCAACAATGTTTTGATGAGGACTAGCCGCTCTAGAAGTTTGTCTTTTCCCTGTTGGCTTTGGGGTCCATAGATGTTTGTGATAGTCCCTTCCTGATTCGAGCCTATGACCTAGAAGTGGGTTGTTATTGTGCCTATTGTAGAAAAAGATCCACTCGGAGTAATGCTGCACGGGTTCCATAGTATGGCCAGACCCCCTGAGGCTCCTGTAGAGTCTATTAGAAAAAAATCACACCCTCTCCATATGCGCTGGAAGATGGTTTTAGCCTCTTCCCCAGCACATTTTGTTTCTTGTAACATTAGAATATCTGGCTTTTCTGCTTTGATGCAGTCTCGGAGGATCTTTTTCTTAGATTGACCATTGATTCCTCTAATGTTCCAGATGATGATCTTCATCATAATGAGGGTGGTGTTGGGTGGAGGTATCCCTCCGAGAGATTTTGAATCTGCCCTAAATTGATCATAATATTGCCTGCCTCCTTGATGAGTTGATGCGTTGGTTTCCGCCCCCTTCTTTTGTTCTCTCATTGTATCCTTTTTGAGCCTAAACCTGGGTCTGTGGCTATACCTAGGCATGTTGTGGATCCTGCTGATGAGTCAAGAAAAACCTTATGTACCTTTCGGAGTTGATCTTCAGGAAGGGCTTACAGATCCTTTTGATTGAGAGCTTCCTCAAGTTTTTCTAAGTCAATGCCTGCTAGATCTCGATCATCCAGCTGCATTAAGATGTCTCCATCTACGTTTCCCCTTTCTTTAGGGTAGATTTCATGGTTTGGGCTAGAGGAGGAAGGGGTTTGGTTCTTTCCTTTTCCCTGTTGCGACTCTTTGTGTGGATCTTGGATTTCTTCATCTTCTGGTAGCTGATTCAAAATCTCATAGGAGTTTTTGGTTAAGATATTAGATTTGGGGTCTAGGATCTGCTTTCTTGGAGGGTTTTTATTCCTGGCTGTGACGGTGGTGAAGTTGTTGGTTGTGGAGCCTGATTATCTTCCTGATTCAGAGGTCTTTGCTTTTAGCCGTGTTTATACCCCATGAAGTATTTACA
>JZKD02S2054955.1:131003-173990 GCA_000966675.3 Picea glauca | reverse complement strand
TGCGGGGTCCGGGGGGTCTGGGGGCAAGCGGGCCCCCAGCGGGGGTTCGGGGGCGAAGCCCCCGAAGCAAAAATTGCCTTGTAAAAGTATATGTAATTTCATTGTAAATCTGGACGGTTCATTATAAGGTCGCAGATCTAACGGTAGAGATTATGTTAGGGTTTTTTGCCCTAGAAGGCAACCCTCTTTTATGAGGGAAATGTATTACGGCTAGGGTGAGGGTGAATATTGTATTATGAGAGAGGAGACTGTGAGAGAAAGAAGAGGAAGTTACAGCGGGTTTTGCTGTAGGTTGTATCCCTTCATTTGCTCGAAAATAATAAAGGAAGGACCTGGCAATTTCTCTGGTGGACATAGCCCACACTGGGTGAACCACGTAAATCTGTGTCTCTCTTGTATTGTGTGTCTTCTGTGTTTTGTTTCTGCATTTGTTTTATTTTGTTGCTCAGCGGTTTTGTTTTTCTAACAGAAGCCATATTTTTGTGTGGTATCACTTACTTTGGTAGCTTTCTTGTTCAGAGGGCAGTCTCTGAAGAGGTGGTTGTGTTCATGGCATTTCCTACAGCGGAAAGGGATATGTTCATAGTCCAGTGTTTTCTACCAATCTTCATCCTGATATTCCAGAGTTACCGCTCCTGGTAGAGCCTTAGAGATGTTCATATAAACATAGATTTGGGTGTCTGAAGTGTATTTCCTTTTCTTTATGGATTCTAATGTTTTGACGTAGTGACCCACTGTATTCCCTATTCCCATAAGAATCTCCTCCAGCCAAAACTCTTGTGGCAATGAGTATAGGCGGATCCAAAATGGAGCCATTGTGAATTCCTCCTTGTCTGGGATGAATTGTTCCATCTAGAATCGTAGGAATAACCCTGCCGAGTTGTAGAAATATGGCACATTCTCAAAGATTCGGTCTCTGTCTTCTAGGTTGTATAGAATGATTTTGAAAAACCCTTTTGAGCTGAGTTGAACCTCATAGTCACCTTTGGGGTTCCACCAATGTTTTATCCATCTTTTTAGGTCACGTTTGGATGGCCACAGTCCCAGGAACTTGCCAATGAGGGCATGCTCTCTCATGAACTATGTGTGTTCACCCACTCTTGTTGAACTTATGAGGTATCTCGGCGGTTTGTCCATTTTTGGGATACATTTTCCAGGCTCCCACCCACGAGGTGATTTTGGATGGGACGTGTTGGCTTCCACATCTATTTCCTTCCTGAGTCCTTATTCTCTGGCAAGAATTTGATCGCATAGATGCAGTGGTGGCTCGAATGATGGGCGTTTTGCTCTTGTGCCCGATCGATCATCGACCGTAACATTACTGTACGAGGGGGGTTTCCCCCCCTCTTTTGGATTCATTCTGACTGATCATGCCTGGAGACAGTCTATTCCTGGTCGTATTAGGTGGTTTGTTGTGCAATGTCTCAATTTAATCATGTAGTGAGCCATGTCGAGATTGAAACTAGGGTTTTGTCCTCCTTCTCTTAAGCGTAAAACATCTCATGAATTTTTTATAATGTTAATGGGATTATCAATCTTCCTTTTCTTCACTTCCAGTCGTCTCCTTCTCTCCCACCTCCCCTAAATATTCCAAGAAACTTTTGTGAACTTGTCATGTTACTATTATGTCTAAAATATTAGACTAGATTTCTTAGATTAGATCTTTGTTTGACTGTCACGGGAGTGTCCTATTAGACTTTCCACTGTTGAAATGACAAACCTTCCAAATAAGATCGCAGTTGATTGGTTCTTCACTCTTTACTTGTTAATACCTAACATTCCATACTGGTTACTATGTTATAAATGAAATACAACTAGTATGGAAATGCAAAATGCAATTAAAATCTAATTCTAATATGGCTTATCTAACTTTCCTAGCTAGGAGTATGTGTTAAATAATCAATTTGACATGAAACGAAAGGAAGGTATAAAGAGAAGGGAGAGTAGTCTACCAACTACCATTGATATCAAATCAAAGGCATGCTTTAAGGATTAAGGATAGCCTACAAATGACATAGAGAAAACACGTTCCACATCAAAATGTTAGACATAAATTTAAGATGCAAAAAGCAAGGAGAATAATCCATCATCTACCATATACAAAAAACCCAAAGCTTTCCTTGAGGACCAATGATAGCCTACAAGTTGTTGAGAGTTACATCCAACTTATTAACAAAGCATATGACAAGTAAGCATAGACATAGTGAACAAGAGAAATCCCACAAGCCACAACATCCATCCCTACAAACACCAAGAAATATTGTGAATGTCAAGAATAGTCTACAACCATCCACAACATCATAAGAGTATACAACACAAGCTAATAATGTCACTCTATTCAACATATGAACATAGTTTACAATGCCAAATGAGGGAACTTTTACAAAAGTGTAAAAGTATCCTTTATAGAAAGTCCTAATAACTCTAGTACTTATAATTACTTGACTCTTGGTATTTTGTCTTCTTCAATTTTGGCCTTCCTAAATCAGGCCATATTGTTTCGTCATTGTCCTCAGTTAGATATTTCCAATGAGATACTATGCACTCCAAACATAAATTGTATGAGAAAGTTACATTCTCGAAATGTTGATGTAGAAATTAATGCCCAAAAATACATCTTGGAATTTTCAAAACACCTTTTGGTTCTTCTCCTCCTAGGTTTAGGGTTTTGGATCTTTAGGGTTCTTGATTTATGTTAAAAATCCATCCTCTCTCTCTCTCTCTCTCTCTCTCTCTCTCTCTCTCTAGAGATAAGCTACCACCATTCTAGCTAGTTTGTGTTCTACAATATTCCACTATTTTATTCATTAATAGAAGTTGGGTTTTCACCGTATTAGTATGCTCTCCATTATATTTTTGTGTGTGTTTCATTCCGTTCTCTATACAATCATGATCAATGGCATCAAAGAAATCTACTCTTTGTTCTTTTCTTTGTGCATGTCCCCAACAAGGTCATGGTATAGAGAGTTGGGTCTCGAGCTAGTTTCACTAGAAGATGACTGATCTCACCAACCCAGGCAACCTCCCATGATGGGGGAAATGATAGATGATGGAGCATGATATGCAATCATGATGTTGATTGAGGAAGATATTGCACTACAAAGGAACGAGATGATGAAAAATTTCTCTCGGATCCTTCAACGACTGCAAACGATAGGTAAGGCACCTTCAACAAGCGAGCAATTTGGAGGTGTTACACCCTTCAAGATACAAGTTAACTTTGATATTCCTTTATTTGAAGGCCAAATATATACAAATTCTTTGGAGAAATGGTTGAATGTTTTAGAGTGTTATTACTCTATTAAAAAAAAAATGACATTGAAAAGATCACCTTCACACTCCTTAAATCCCTTCCCCATGTCAAAGATTGATGGGTAGTTTACTGGGAGATACCTAACAAAGACACATATATAACATTCAGAAAAGGACCCACTTGGGTGGTCTTTGTTGATTCCCTCAAGGAGGAATTCCACCTTGTTGGAAATTATGATGATCAATACATGAGATGGACGTCTCTGCATCAGGAGAGAGATCAGAGGGTGCTAGAGTACACCAACATTTTCCATACATTTCACTCAAATTTGGGTATCAAATACTCTTAGTGGTGCCTAGTTTTGAAATACCGTAGTGGCATACATAGGTACATCCAAGTAGAGATGAATTTCTTGGATATCTCCTCACCGAGAGATGCTTATCAATATGCATTCAAAATCAAGCAAAAATTTAAGAAGCAAAATAAGCAAGAGTTCGAGTCTACAAATCTTGCACAATAGAAGTATGGTAAAGGAAGACCTAACTTAGAGAACAAGGGATAGAGTAGGGATATCCAACCATGAGACAACCATTCCATGTCGCAGTTAAAGGAGGGTAATGATAATTCAAAAAGGGAGAATGGAAAATGGTGTGAGTTACACAAGATCCCTTAGAAAAACAACATTGAATGTTGCTTGAAATAGTCATTGTCAGCTAATATTAAAGAAAAATATTCAAACCCTGCCTTAGACTTTGATTCAAAACAATATAAAGGAAATAAAATTATTGGTGCAGAACCCAATGCTACCATTGCAACCTCAAATATCCAACCAGATGAGTCAAAGGAGATTGACAAGGGGGAGCACCTCTTCAATTCTCATACATTGGTGAAAGGGACCCCACTGCATTTCATTGTGGATAGTGGAAGACATAAGAATTTGATCTCAATTGAGGTTATCAAAAGATTGAAACTGTCGACAATGCCACACCCCCAACTGTACACTATTGATTGGTTGAGTCAAGGAAAAGACCTTCTTGTCATCTAGTAATGCCACCTATCCTATGGAATCAAGCACTTCAAAGATGTGGTATTATGTGATGTTGTCCCACTTGAAGTTTTTGATGTGATTTTAGGACAACCTTATATGTGGAAACATCTTGATGTTCACAAATCCCAGCCCCGTAGCATCATTGTTACCTTGGAAGGTCAATCCTATAGGGTACCAGAGGTAGTTTCGACTACTGCAAATTCATTGATCTTGGAAAAAAAATGCCTAAAGGTAATCTCTCAAATGACAAAGTTTTTCCTCTTCTTGGTTCAATCAAAAGGTTAGAAAAATATCACTGCGACCACTAAAAATTTAGCATGGGGTCTCTCTACATAGTAGAAGCAGGTGGAGAAGGTGGTAGAGGAATATAGAGACATCTTCACATCACCCATAGGAGTTACTATACACTATCAAGTCAATTATCCCATTGACTTTATACATGGGTCTCCCTTACCTAACGGTCCCATATAAAGATACTCCCTTCTAGAGAATGAGGAAACAAAGTGTCAAATTCATGAGCTCATTTGAAAAGGCCACATTCAACTAAGCTCCTCACCTTGTGGAAGCTCAATTGTGTTGTTACAGAAGAAGGGTGGGACATGGTGACTCTTCATTGATTATATAGCACTAAAAAAAATCATTGTCAAGAAATGATACCTGATCCCCCAGATTAATGATCTTCTTGACCAACTCAAGGATGCCAATTTCTTTAGCAGGATTGATCTAAAGTTAATATAATATACCACCGCCCCCCTGGGGGGGGCAGCTCAATTGGCAAGTGTCATGAAAATGAAGTTCCAAAGAGGTCTCAAGTTCAACTCCCCTTGACTAATCTAGTGTGTAACGCGTGGGGAAGCTAGGCACACCTGGAGGTTATAATGGTAGCAATTGGATAACATGACCACGTGTAACATGAGTACGTGCCCAACTAGTTGTTGATTCCACCAACCATAAAAAATAAAAATAAAGATAATATACCACCTAGTTCCAATAGAATAGACTGATGTATAGAGGACAACCTTCAAATATAAAGAAGGCCTTTTTGAGTGGTTGGTCATGCCTTTTGGATTGAATAATGCTTCAACGAAATTCATGAGAATGATGGATAATATCATGCAGTCATTCACAAATTATTTTGTGGTCGTGTATTTGGAAGACATCCTCATATTCATTCAGGTGTGGGAAGAAAATTTGGAGCACATTTAGTAGGTCCTGAGCACCATGTGGCAACATACGTTATACACCAATTTGATGAAACGATCATTAGGAATGCATATAATCCAATACTTGGGATACGTAGTGGATGTGAATCGGGTGCATGTGGACCCAACGAGGATCCAATTCATTCATTATTGGCCAACCCGTAGGTTCATGTTGGGGTTGTCTCATATTGCTTGGCCCCTAAGTCAAGTAGCCAAAGGTGGAGATAAAGCCAAGTTTTCTTGATCTGAATGATAGCATAAATAATTACAAGATCTGAAACACTGTATTTTCTCCACACCAATCCTCATGTTTCCAAACCTACAATAGCCATTAAATATTGAGACAGATGCCTCTGAACATACTATTGGTGCAATCCTCACTTAGAAGGGACATCTAGTTTCCTATCATAGTGAGACACTATCTGATTTTGTTTGTAGGTATCTCATTTATGAAAAGGATATGTACTCCATTGTGCAAGATTGAAATAGTGGAAGCATTATGTTCTATTATAGGAAACAATCACCCTCATTGATCACAAGCCTTTGCAATTCACGCAAACATAAGTAATGTTCCAAAATGACTGCCATCAGATTCATTCCACATACCTGCAACAATTCCACTTGAACATTAAGTACAAGAAGGGAAGCATGAACCATGTTGTGGACTTCCTAAGTCATCTCCCAACTGTGGCATGAGCCATAGTTCTTAAACCTTGTGGGAACAAGACCTCTAGGTGGCCACAATTATAAAACAATGACTTTAACTTTGTTGCTATGTATCAAAAACTGAGTGCGGGGGAAAAAGTACTAGACTTCCACCTCTAGGATGAACTCTTGTGCTATCGGGGCCATATTTGTGTTCCTTTGATCCAGATGGATGTCGGTGGCCTCCCACCTATTCCAAATGGATTATTTTTCCATTTTTCCAATTTGGCAGTTTTTTCCCTAGTTTTCGGGTCCCTGAATTGCGGAGCCATTTTGAGGCCCTAAACAACGTTTTTTAGGGCTCGCCACAATTAGGATGACCTTTAATAAATAGCAACAAAATGTGTATTCCTCGGATAGAACTTTCCAACAGGATATTGTGCACCTAAAACAAAGATCGTATGCAAAAGCTACAACCCCGGGAAGTTGATGTACTAACTTACCCAAACTGGGCCTAGATGACTTTTGGCGCTTCATCTCCTAGGGTTAGGTTTTTTGGATTTCTAGAGTTTTTGAAATTCCTCCTTATTGTAAAAAGTCCTTCAGAGCCTCATTGTAATCGTCTTCTTGCGAATGAGTGCAACCATCACATCTCTTTTCATAGATAAGCCGCCACCATTCTAGCAAGCTTCTTTCCACTACATTTTACAATTTCAACTTATTTCCTTATTGAATAAAAACCAAATTTATTGTAAAACTGTTATTTTGTGTTAAGCATATTTTGATAATAATCTGTATTCATTTCGTTCTACAAATATATTCTAGATCAGTGGTATCAAAGCGGCCTGCTCCTTGTCATTCTTAATGCATGTCCCCAATGAGGTTAGGGTACAAAGAATTGGGTCTCGAGCTTCTTTCTCTTGAGGAAAAAATCTCTCGCATGCCCAAACGACCTCTCATGGAAGAAGAAAAGAAAGACGATGGGATAGGAGATCCCTTCAAAATGTTGCTCAAGGAATCCCTCACACAACAAAGGAACGAGATGATGGATATTTTTGCGCAAATCCTTTGGCGACTACCAACAGGCGATTCATATTCCTCAAACGGAGGCATCACCCCCTTTAAGGTACAAATCAACTTTGATATTCCTATATTTGAAGGTCAGATAGACGAAGATGCAGTAGACAAATGGTTGAATATGCTAGAAGGGTATTTCTCTATCCATAACTTCTCGAATAGAGAAAATATTAATTTTGCGCTCCTCAAAGTCGTCCCCCATGTCAAATATTGGTGGGAAACTTTTTGTGAGAAAAAGGAAACAGGGGAACCCTCATTATTTACAGTCACAGTCACCTCGAAGTCCTTCAGGGATGATATAAGGAAAAATACTACCACGTTGGAAGTTATCACAACTTGTACACAAAATGGACCATGCTGCGATAAGAAAGAGATGAAGTGGTGCTCGAGTTCACAAATATCTTCCATACCTTGCACACCAAGTTGGGTATCAAAGATTTTGAGTGACATTTGGTGCTCATGTATCGTGGCGGTCTGCATAGATATAGTGAGTGTGACATATAACATTGTCTTTATGCAAGTACATCCATAACCAAGATTAAAATAAATTATTTCACAAAATCAATTATTTCTTGAGTACCTCTTTCAATATTTTTCTAAATCCTTTCTAAAATATATAAAAATAAAATAAAGTTGATGACATGTGTGTGAATATATGAGATCCAGGTAAAAATGTACATCTTTACATAAGTGAAGGTGTTCTCAAATGGACACGTTCACCACCTAATAGAGTGAAAGGTAAAGGTATGCATTGTGTACTCTATAAAATGGATGCTCGAGAGTGAAGTTGTGTATTTGTGAAAAATAACTCCTAGTATGGTAGAGAATGAAGATATGCATTATGCACATGCATCTTAATCAAATCACTAATAATCTCTATATTCATCCATGTAACTATAGTTCTTCATGCATGTAATTTGAGAATGTTCAAATTTATTATAACATATTCTTAATGTTTTTAATAGACTTCATAGCTACAATTCAATGAAAGTCTTTCCTGTATAATATAAAAATCATTTCTTATTGATCATTAAGATATTGATTTTTTTTTTAAATAATATTATATTTTCCTATCAACTCCATGTATCATCTTTATAATAATAACCAATCCATATATCTTCTTTGCAACAATAGCCTATTTTTCGACGATTCTATTAAGTATTCTCTTTATTTATAATTCTATAGATAAATGGTCATTACTTATAGGCGTAGTGCTCACACAAGATGGTTGACCTATGGCCTTTACTAGCAAAGCATTGAGTGGCTGTAATCTGGGTAGATCTATGTAAGAAAAATAAATTATGTCCATTCTCCATGTGGTGTACACATGAAGGCCATATATTTTGGGGCGTCATTTTCATAGCAAAAAAAATCACCATAGTCTAAAGTATTTTCTGGAGCATTGATTATCCTCCCAAGAACAAAACAAGTGGATGACCAAAATGTTGGGTTATGATTATGAAATCATATATAAAAAGGGAAAATACAATATAGTTGTCGATGCATTGTCAAGACAACATGAGTAGCACGACTCCCTCTTTGCCTTATCCTTATCGGTCTCTGATTGGATTGAAGAAGTACAACAAGAGTGAATACCACACCCGACTCTCTCCAGGATAATTCAACGCCTTCTGGAGGACCCTAATCCTCCCATCGTATACACTTGGTAGGACAATATTCTCAGATATAAGGATCGCCTCGTTGTATCTCCCTCTTTAGCACTCAAGTTACGACTCTTAAATGAGTTGCACTCATCAACTATTGCGAGGCACTTGGGATTCCAAAATACCTATGCTTGTGTTCATTGTTATTTTATCTGGGAAGGCGTGAAGAAGGATATCCTTTACTTTGTCACTGAATGTGAGGTGTTCCAATGTAATAAAGGTGAAACTATCAAGTCTCAAGGAACACTACAACCCCTACCCATTCCAGCTTCTATGTGGACAGACATCTCCATGGAATTTATAGTGGTCCTTCCTAAAGCTAGGAACAAGTCCGTTATCATGGTGGTGGTTGATCGCCTCTCCAAGTATGCTCATTTTTTTGCCTTAACCCACCCTTTCACACTGGCACTAGTAGCATAGGTTTTCCTTGATTAGATTTTCAAGTTACATGTAATTCCCACCTCTATTGTATCTAATTGTGACCCAACTTTCACCAACACATTTTGGAAAGAGATATTTAAATTGTACGGCACCCAACAAAACATGAGCACATCATATCACCCCCAATACAACGACCAATCGGAAGTGGTCAACAAATTTTTGGAAACCTACTTGCAGTGTTTTTCTTCAGATAAACAACACCTGTGGGTGCAATGGCTCGCCTTGGCAGAATGGTGGTACAATACTTCCTCTCATACGACCACTAAAATGACACCATATGAAGTAGTGTATGGCCAACTCCCACCTACAGTCACTACCTATATTCTAGGAACATCAAAGGTCCAATATATTGATACAATGTTGCAAGGTCACACAACCACCCTACAGGCTCTAAAGGATAACCTCCACATGGACCAAAATCGCATGAAGCAACAGGCAGACCAATATTGTTAAGAAAGGGGTTTTTAGGAAGGTGATCAGGTGTTTCTTAGGATCCAACCTCACAAACAAACATCTCTCAAATCCCAAAGACATCGCAAGTTGGAACACAAGTTTTATGGGACCTACCATCTCATCAATCGTATTGGTTCAATGGCCTACAAATTGGCCCTTCCAGTTACTTCCAAAATCCATCTGATGTTCCATGTTTCCTATTTGAAAAAAATGGTTGGACAGAATTGCAGGGTCCAAACCATCTTTCTAGAATTATATGAAGAATGATCCCTTTGGGTCCAACTAAAAGTAGTCCTCAACTCACGTGAACGTCAATTGTGTGGCAGAACTATCAAGGAAGTGTTGATCAAGTGGAAGGACACATCACCAGAGGATGTGACTTGGGAAGAAACGACCATACTCCAGTAGTTTCCACACCTTCAGCCTTGAGGACAAGGATGCTTTTGAAGGGGGAGGGCATGTTAGGATCTGATCCTAACCCCTCTTTGTGGGTCATTAGTTATTTGGATATGTTTTCTATGTAATAAAGGTAAGTCCTAATAAATAAAGGAGAATAAGTCAATGTAAGAAGACCTAATAGAAGCTTTCGCTTCTAGAAAGATCTCCTTCTAGAAGTTTCCTTAGAAGGTAGAATTAGTATAAATAAGAATAGGAGGTATTGGATATTTTTGTCTTGGAGATTATTTTAATAGATCTTTTCTCTGTTGGAGGTTTCCCTCTTGAATATGCAAGTGAACATTTCTCTTTCTGGTGTTATTCTGGTAATGATCTATCTATAATCTTGTTGTTCCATTACTTCTTGTTAAATATTTCCATTCCTCATATTATTATTCATCTGGTATATTGCAGAATCAAAATAGTATCCCTGAATTGGATGAAGAAGGATCTATTTGATTACATCCCCAAGCATTCTTGGACCACCACAAGATTCATCTCCGTTGGTGCACAATCAAGGAATTTTTAGCTCAGTGGAAGGATACACCACTAGAGGATTCCACATGGGAGACGAATGTCAATCCACAACAATTTCCTTATCTCAAGCCTTGAGGACAAGGTTGTTTTTTCAAGGGGGAGGGAATGTTAGGGTCCTAACCTCCCTAACCCCTCAAGTATATAGAATAATATGTTTTCTATGTCATAAAGTCTAAAATTAGTAAATAAGGCCTATGTAATAATGTGAACATGTCTAATGTAAGTAGAATTAATAGAAGGTTTCACTTCTAGAAAGATATTCCTCTAGAATGTTCTCTAAAGATTGAGTATAAATAGGAGTAGAAAGCATGGAAGAGTTTTGTCTTGAGAATCATTTTGTATTTGAGCTCTACTCTTCTCTAGGTTTCCCCCTCAAAGAGGTAAGTGAACTTGGCTATCAATGTAATAAAGGTATCGTTTCCAGAATCAATTGTGTCATTGTGATCTAGATTTTTCTATTTCTGCTAACAATTGTTATAACAATTCTGTTTCTACTCTGCATAATACATATGGTACCTTACACAACAAAAGGAAGGGTCTCCTCTCCTAAGACACATTTCAAGACCAAAATCCATGGCTTGGGCCTTAAATGTTTCTTCCAAATCACATATGTCATGTACATGCTTCCGACCATGATACTATCCCTATAGCTATATATTTTGGCCTGCGAGGGACAATAGAAGGGTGTCTTCTCCAACACATTCTTTTAGGATAAAATTTGATGCATGGGCATTAATCAACCAACTACTTCTATGGAACATGGATCATCCATGGGTTATAAAACCAAAAGGAATATATGTATAAAGTAAAGACACATTTTTTTAGGAGGAAAATTTATACACAAAAGAATAATAAATATGAATAAGGGTAGCATCACATCCCATACAAGAATATGTCAGTAACTAAGAACTTCTTACTCTTAATCTAACTATATCATAAAATCTTGGGGGTTTTGGTAATGTTGAAATATTCAAACAATATTTTATTTTATTGTAATGGTTAGCTCATTGCTCTGATTGTAGCCTATGTCCCATAAACCTATGAACCAAGTTGAGATTTTGGGGTGAAGTCGTGACCCCTCTTAAAAGTCACCTTGTTAATTCTCTTTGATATTTTGCCTCCAATCAAGTGTTCCAATGTGGTCTAATTGAAAAAATTGTAAAGGATTGTTCTACTCCTTTGAAATAATTGTTCGTGTGAGCTATACATTTGAAATAATTGTTCTTTCATTACCTTTTAATGCTATAGGGTGTTTCATATTTAATGCTAAACATTAATACATATTAAAAAAAAATATGAGAAAGAAAAAAACTTATATTTCAAATAAAAGGAAATATACATATTGTTGTCCATATAAGGATTGTCATTTGTTTTCAATTTTATTTCCATTCATATCATTACAGTATCAAAACAAGTCTCCACACTCTTCTTATCAAACCTTATCCTTATCATGTATTCCATCATAAAAAACTATTCCTCTTAAAAAACCTTACATCCTCATCTACAAATGCACTTGGGATAGCCACCATCTTCATGTGGACAAATTCTTTCACTTGCTATAGGACAACCAATTGTTAATAAAAAAGACCAAATGTTATTTTGGAGCCAATGAAGTGGAATACTTGGGACACATTGTGGGTTGAGAAGAGGTAAGAGTGGACCCCAAAAAGATACAAGTTATGCAGGAGTGGTCGCGACCCATGAACTTAAAACGCTTAAGGGGTTTTGATATCACATGATACTACATGAAATTTGTCCACAAATATGGAAAAATTGTTAATCCCTTGATTGAACTTGTTAAGAAGAATGCATTTCATTGGACACCTGCTTCTAAGAAAGCCTCCATAGATTTAAAGAGGGCCATGTGCACTACTCTTTTCCTAGCAGCTCCTCACTTCAAAAAAACCTTTGTGGTGGAATCAGATGCTTCTGGCACTGGTATAGGCATAGTGCTCACACAATATGGTTGCACTGTGGCCTTTACTAGCAAAGCGTTGAGTGGCTGCAATCTAGGAAGATCTATGTATGAAAAATAAATGATGGTCATTCTCCATGCGGTGCACACATGGCAACCATATCTTTTGGGGAGTCCTTTTCATATCAAAATAGATCACCATAGTTTGAAGTATTTTCTGGAGCAGCGGTTATCCTCCCCATAACAAAACAAGTGGCTAACCAAAATGTTGGGTTATGATTATGAAATCATATATAAAAAGGGAAAACACAATAGAGTAGTTGATGCATTGTCAAGACAACATGAGGAGGATGGTTGCCTCTTTGCCTTGTCCTTACTGGTCCCTAATTGGATTGAAGAAGTATGCCAAAAGTGTCTAACATACCTGACTCTCTCCAGGATAATTCAGCGCCTTCAAGAGGACCCTAATCCTCCCATCGACTACACTTGGCAGGACAATATTCTCATATATAAGGATCGCCTTGTTCTATCGCCCTCTTCAGCACTCAAGCTACGGCTCTTAAATGAGTTTCACTCATCAGCTATTGTAGGTCACTTGGGCTTCCAAAAGACCTATGCTTGTTCCCATCGTTATTTTTTCTAGGCATGCATGAAGAAGGCTATCCTTCACTTTGTCACCAAATGTGAGGTGTGCCAATGTAATAAAGGTGAAACTATCAAGTCTCGAGGAGAACAACAACCCCTACCCATTCCAACTTCTATGTGGACAGACATCTCCATGGAATTTATAGTGGGACTTCCTAAAGTTGGGAATAAGTCCATCATCATGATGGTGGTTGATCGACTCTCCAAGTATGCTCATTTTTTTGCCTTACCCCACCCTTTCACACTGGCACTAGTACCATAGGTTTTCCTTGATTATATTTTCAAGTTACATGGCATGCCCACCTCTAATGTATCTAATCGTGACCCAAATTTCACAAACACATTTTGGCAAGATCTATTGAAATTGCAGGGCACCCAACTAAACATGAGCACAACCTATCACCCCTAGTCTAATGACCAGCCAGGAGTGGTCAAAAAATGTTTGGAAACCTACTTGCGGTGTTTTTCTTCAGAGAAACAACACCAGTGGGTGCAATGGCTCCCCTTGGAAAAATGGTGGTATAATACTTCCTCTCATACGACCACTAAAATGACCCCATATGAAGCAGTGTATGGCCAACACCCTCCTATAGTCACTACCTATCTCCCATGCACATCAATGGTCCAATATATTGATAAAATGTTGCAAGTTCGCACGACCACCCTAGAGGCTCTAAATGATAACCTCCATATGGCCCAAAATCGCATGAATAAATAGGTGGACCAATGTCATTCAGAAATGGTTTTTCAGGAAGGTATTCAGGTTTTTCTAAGGCTCCAACCTTAAAAACAAACATCTCTCAAAGCCTAGGGACATCACAAGTTGACACCCTAGTTTTATGGGCCCTACCAGATCATCAAGCATATTGGTTTAGTGGCCTACAAATTTTCCCTTCCAGCTACTTCCAAAATCCATCTGGTGTTCTATGTTTCCTGTCTGAAGAAAGTGGTCAGACATAATTGTAGGGTCCAAACCATTATTTTTGAATTAGATGAATAAGGCTCCCTTTGTCTCCAACGAGAAGCAGTCCTCAACTCCCGTGAATGTCATTTGTGTGGCAGAACTATCAAGGAAGTGATGATCAAGTGGAAGGACACATCACCAAAGGATGCGACTTGGGAACCATCAACCATTTTCCAACAATTTCCGCACCTTCAACCTTAAGTACAAGGCTTCTTTTAAAGGGGGAGGGCATGTTAGGATCCGATATTAACCCATCTGTGTGGATCATTAGTTAGTAGGATATGTTTTCTATGTAATAAAGTTTGACATTAGTTAATAAGGCCTAATAAATAAAGGATAATAAGTCAATGTAAGAAGACCTAATAGAATATTCTGCTTCTAGAAATATCTTCCTCTAGAAGTTTTCTTAGAAGGTAGAATTAGTATAAATAAGAATAGGAGGTATTGGATATTTTTTCCTTGGAGATTATTGTAATAGAGATCTACTCTATTGGAGGTTTCCCCCTCGAAGAGGCAAGTGAACATTGCTATATTTAATAAAGGTGCTCTTTCTGGTGTTATTCTGGTATTTTTCTAGCTATAATCTCATTTTTCCATTACTACTTGCTAAATATTTATGTTCCTCATATTATTATTCATTTGGTATATTGCAGACTCAAACTAGTCTCCCTGAATTGGATGAAGAAGGATCTATTTGATTGCATCACCAAGCTGTCTTGGACCACCACAAGTTTCATCTCCGTCAGCGTACAATTAAGGAAGTTTTAGTTCAGTGGAGGGATACACCACTAGAGGATGCCACATGGGAGCCGACTGTCATTCCGCAACAATTTCCTCATCTCAAGCCTTGAGGACAAGGTTGTTTTTTCAAGGGGAAGGTCATGTTAGGGTCTGAACCTCCCTAACCCCACAAGTAGATAGAATAATATGTTTTCTATGTAATAAAGGCCGCAATTAGTAAATAAGGCCTATGTAATAATGTGAACATGTCTAATGTAAGTAGAATTAATAGAAGGTTCCACTTCTAGAAAGATCTTCCTCTAGAATGTTCTCTAGAAGATTGAGTGTAAATAGGAGTAGAAAGCATGGAAGATATTTGTCTTGAGAATAATTTTGTATTTGAGCTCTACTCTACTTGAGATTGTCCCCTCAAAGAGGAAAGTGAAATTGGCTATCAATATAATAAAGGTAGCATTTCTGGAATCAATTGTGTCATTGTGCTCTATATTTTTCTCTTTATGTTGATAATTGTTATAAAAAAAAAATTTCTACTCTACATAATACATATGGTACCTTACACAACACAAGGAAGGGTCTCCTCTCCTAAGACATGCTTCACAACCAAAATCTTAAGGCTTGGGCCTTAAATGTTGCCTCCAAATCACATATGTCATGTACAACACTTCCAACCATGATACAATTCCTATAGTTATATATTTTGGCCCCCAAGAGACTAGAGAAGGGTGCCTTCCCCAACACATTCTTTCAAGTTGAAATTTGATGCATGGGCATTAATCAACCAACTACTTCTATGGAACATGGATAATCCAAGGGTTATAAAACTGAAAGGAATATATGTATAAAGTAAAGATACATATTTTAGGAGGAAAATTTATACACAGAAGAATAATAAATATGAATAAGGGTAGCATCACATCCCAAACAAGAATATGTCAGTGACTAAGAATTTCTTACTCTTAATCTAATTATATCATAGAAGCATGGGGGGTTTTGGTAATGTCGAAATATTCAAAAAATCCTTTCTTTGATTGTAATGGTTATCTCATTGCTCTGATTGTAGCCTATGTCCCATAAACCTATGACCCAGGTTGAGATTTTGGGGTGAAGTCATGACCCCTCTTAAAACTCACCTTGTTAATGCTCTTTGATATCTTTCCTCCAATCAAGTGTTCCAATGTAGTCTAATTGAAAGACTTGTAAAGGCTTGTTCTACTCCTTTGAAATAATTGTTCTTGTGAGCTATACATTTGAAATAATTGTACTTTCATATCCTTTTAATGTTATAGGGGGTTTCATGTTTAATTCTAAACATTCATACACATTAAACTTTTTTCCGAGAAAGAAAAAACGTGTATTTCAAACAAAAGAAAATATATATATTGTTATCCATATAAGGACTTTCATTTTTTGTCTATTTTCTGTCCATTCATATCATTAAAGTATCAAAAAAAATCTCCATACTCTTCATATCAAACCTTATCCTTATCCTGTCTTACATCATAAAAAACTATTCCTCTTCAAAAATACTATAGCCTAAAAGTCATCCCATCTAATGGATGTCATTCAAAAAATATTGGAAAGAGAAAACACCATCATATGAAGGAAGAGCCTACTTTTATATATCACCCGCCGGAGTATTGAGCTCCCTGAAAATTTGAGAGATGGAGAACCATTCTAAACCAGATAAGAAATCCCTGATTTGTTTCAGAAATGGTTTTAATCTTAGGACCTTAATATTTATGCGCCCACCCACCCAATCAACTGTGGTATTTTGAATCACCCATGATTTGTATCTTTCTCAATATTAGAGTGTCCATCATGAATAAAAAGTCCCATAAAGTTGATATCTTCGCCTTGATATTGGTTCATTTTCCATGCGAGTATTTGATCTTTTAGAAGTATGATGCTAAAATATAAAGGACCTCCCCTACACCACAAGAAGGTGGATGTCCTTGGGATGCCTCGTCGAAATAACCCCAAGGAATACTTTCATCCACATGAGGCAAAACAAACTCCTTTTTTTTCATTTTTTGACTTATGACTTGTGTTCCAAAGAGATTATGGAAATTAAAGTTGCAACTACCATAGAAGGGGGTTGAATTTCTTGAAAGACGTTGTCATTCCGAGCCCACCAAATAAAATAAAATAAGAACAAAGGAAGAGAGATATAGCCAAATTAGATCTCATTGTATTTCCATCTTAGACACATTAAACTTGTTAGAAAGTTACATTAGGTTAATTTTATAGTGTCAATCTAGCTTATGGGAAACAAGTCTCTTAGGCAATTGAAATATATGTCAATACTATAATAAGTATTAATCTAAAAAAATTTGTAAAGGATAATTCCTTCTGGAAAAAAATACCTTGGAACAACAATACCTCAAAATGAGTCCAAATAAGATGTAAAACCATCTTATTCATCCACTAAATAAATCTAATATATTCCAAAATTGAAACTTAGCATATGGGAGAATACAAAAACAAGTAGTTATTTGTGATGGATGACTTTGTCGATACTATTTCTAGTGTAAAGGTAAGCACATCGAATCGATTCATATACCCCCGAAGGGACTAATAATTCCATATTAAAATCATGGGTAACACTCTAGAATGGACTTTCATTTGACTTTAGTTGTGTTCTCTAGAAAACAAGAAGTTGCATATTGTTCTTTTTTTTTATGTGATGTGGAGATGATCTACTTTTTATTAGTATGAGAAAGGATAACATAAGAGTTTTTAGAGTTGCATAAGCAATTCCAAGGTACTAAAACTGATGCATTCAACTTTAACATACATACATGCAATATTAAAATAAAAAGAAAACACATTTCATTTTTTTCCATGCCTTATTATATTTTTCACTTAAATATTGAAATCCTTGTAGTCCAGAGTCTCTGAGTGTGGTTGGAAACAACCTAAGTGGTTGAGGTTCCATGATTAATCCACAACTCAATAAAATACATCAAACTAAAAGAGGTGTTGAATAGGGTCTTCATTTCAATTTCCTAAGAGTAAAGAAAAGTTGGAAAGGAAAATTGGACTCATCCCTTAGTCCCATGCCAAAAATCCAGCTATAATATGGAATCCAACTAATTACCATCAAGAATGATTTTTATTTTCCATTAATATGTTCACTTGATTACTTTGTAAAGTCTTTTATATTGAAGGTTTCTCCTCTTATTTGTTTACTCGTACAAAACTTTAAATGTTATGACTTAATCTTCATTATGGATTCAATTGGGGGTACTCTATTCTATCTAAGAATGATATTTAGTCCTATATGTTGATGGAAAGAGATGCCTCGAGACAACTATAAGAACTTCGATAATTATAGAACTTAGAGATGTGTGCTACTTCTTCAGAGTTCCCCTCTCAAGGTAAAAAATTAATTGAAATACTCTACTTTCTTGATGACATTTATTAAGTTTAAATCTAACAACAAATTACCAACCTTTTCTTCCTAGAACTTGTGAATAAAAGACCTACTCACATTGACTTGGAAGGACACATGGCTCTATACTCAACTCATACCTAGTAGTAGTAATCATGGTAAATCCATTATTGTGATCAATAACCATCCTTTCATCACCTTGCAGCAACAATCTATACCACCTGACCTCAAAGAGAACCACTTTGAAGGATTTCAAGTCTATATCCAATATATCTCAAATCAAATGTGATCGTATGTCTATCACCCCTATGTAAAATATTAGTAACATGGAGAATTCTAGGTTTCCTGCAATCACGGGTTATGTTCTTATCATACAACTTCGTGATGTTTCACCCAATTGCTTGACATGTTATAAATGTATCGTCAAAAATTGATAAATATTGTACGATATAATTTGAGGGGTAAAAAACCAACACAGTAATGGGAATTAAAAACTAAAAATCAACGCGAAATGCTTACATTTCTATCTTTTGCAAAATATATTATATCAATTTCCTTTTATGTCATATTTGAATCATTATCCACCTAATATCCTCTAATCAACTCTGCCACCCCACTACTTGATAAACTATGGTAGACTTCTTTACATCGTTCTACCCATACCTTCATCAAGTCAAGATTATTTCCAATGTATAAATGCATTGCATCCCAATCTTCACTACATGGATGATGAAATAAAAATAGATTTAGGTGTCAAACAAGATTAAAAATATATGTACAAAGATAGTGATTACAATAAAATCTAATACTTTTGACTTTTCTCCATCTACCTTTCCTCAACAACACCTCCCCTTCAAATTTGTTGGTGGAATTGACATCCCAAAGGAGAGCCACATTACTATCACCCACTACTTGGGGTAAATATTCACTAAAATACACCTTGAACCAATATACGATATAACCTTCAACTGTTGAGCCCTTTGGACATGATCTTAGTCTAAAACAATCCTTCAATGCATTCAAGTGCCTCTCCAACATCAATGTTTACCTTTTGTGTACAAGTCCACATATTTGCAAACTCCCCAACTCGGTGTATGAGGTAATGTTCTTGTGCATTGAAAAAATATTGGAGGTAGATTATTTTTCCTTTCACACATTAGATGGGGAATTTCTCTCTTCTAATACTTGACATCTTATTTATGGATTTCTTTAGATGACCACTTAAAAGTGCAAAGAAATCACATGTGTCAACATTCAATTATAGAATGTAAGTAAATCAAATGCCGACAAGTTATATACTTAACATTTCAATTATAATGTTTTGACTTACTTCATGTATTTACAAAGATCATATATAACATGTTTTATGTTATTGTTAAAATTGTTTGGTAGAACACATTGTAACAAAAAAGAAAGAATTATAGTTTAATTTTGATTAGAAAGAAAGATATTACTAACAAATAATGTATATATCATAAGATGATAAATAATATAAAATGTCAAACCTTAATAAAGGTATGCCAATATTGAGTTTTTGCAGCACCAAAATCACCTTGCTTCGTTAATATATTATTTATGTTCGAAGAAAAACTAGTGGGGAATTTAATCTTTTGTATAACCTTTTTACTAAGTCTCTCTCTTTCCTTGTTAATAACCATGGAAGATTGTTTGGTTGTCCATCACTATAAGAGTGAGTCAAATGTTGCAATGCCTTGGCTTCCTCAATGTCACTTAGCAATTTTTCTATGCTATTCCTCGCATCTAAAATTTTCCATAAGCATTAGTGACATTCTTTCCAATATGCATTGTCTCAAACAAATGAGATACTTGTAGGTGCTCATAGTAGGGAAACCAACTGAATTGGATGAAGTATCATTTCATACCTCAATGAAATCCCACCCTCACGACCTTTGGGAAACATAAATGGAAATATTTTTTTTATTAGTGTAAATACAAAAGATATATAAAAAATAGAATAAGTAATAAATATGGATGTAACTAAAACCAATTTCTTAACATGATTGTTCTCAAATGTGTTTTTCCATAGTTGAGGCATCATTCTTCACGGTTTCTTCCCAACCTCTTCTTTCCCATTAATGAGATTTATTTGTGTAGTTTGATATCTATGGTTCATAGGGAGGAAATGCATGTACTCATAATACACCTCATTTCCTAAACTTCTTGAATGATTAAATATTGTTTTGGGACCACAAACTAGACATGCATATTTACTGTTTCATTGAACACTTGAAAGTTATAGAATAATTTTAATAGAATACCATTTAGTACCTTCAAGTTAACAAAAAACAAACTGGTATAGAGAAGACTTGTCTTTGAGTTTTTGTATAAGGGTTTTTTCACTTTATCAATAGGAAGTACATCATAAATATCTTCATGGATCTCATCCATAAGTGCATTCTCATCCATGGAAACAAAGGTATCATGGATCAACTTTGGTTATATTACCCTCACTATCTCTACTACAAATAGCATATCTCTAATACAAATAGCAGTGTTACGAAAAACTTATGATCCATAAAGAAGTCCACATGTGCCCAAGATAACAACAATGACTATGTGGATTAAACTAAATTTGACAAGGAATTTTTTTTTTTTTATTCCAAGTATTTTTAACTTCATCATTGTAATTGTTGAATCAACAAATTATTTATGAATTGAATAGTATCACAATGTTCACAAATTTCTAACAAAATATTTGTTTTATATAATTTTATTTTCTCTAATTGATATAATTGCTTTAAATACATTTTGTTTTTTTCATTTTTTAAAATAATCTTTAGTAAGTGTGGAAAACTAATTAAAATTGGAATCAAGTAAATTCAAATTAATTTTAAAAATAGGCTTGAGTAAGTGTGAGTAAGTGTGGAAAACTAATTAGAATTGGAATTAAAGAAATTCACATTAATTTATCTTACATACTTTTTAAATATATTTAATGATCTAGGCATAGTCTTATCTTACATACTTTTTAAATATATTTAATGATCTAGGCATAGTCTTTCTATGGAACTCTCATAATTTGATAATTAATTGTCTATATATTCTTAATAGATTATGTCCTTAGTAAACTCTGTGAGTAATTTTACAAAGATTTTGTGATAAATTTTATCATATATACCATCTTTTATTTATCTAATAATAACTGTATATTTTTCATAAAATTACAAAAACACTTAGAAAAGGTAGAAACTAACTTGCTTTGTTTAAGTTAAATCATGTTAAATATTCTTGTTAAAAGATTATTTTTTAATATATAACGTTATTATATTTGTTATTATTATTATTTTTATAATAAATAAGAAAAATTATATTATCATAAAGATAATTTTTTAATATAAACAAATTAGTTATGATAAAAATAAGATAAAATATGTGACATATATGTATTAAACTTGTGATTTTGAAAATTAAAGTATTGCTTTAATGGTGGTGCACTAATCGACTAGACCAACACTTCACTTAATAGATGAGATTGGAAAGTATGCATTGTGTGGTGTGCATGCACACCTTCTACATCTTAATCAAATCACAAATAATTATAAATATAAACACTATATAAATTTAAACTTGTAACCTTTTAAGAGGAAATACACATATCTTCTTTGCAATAATAAACCCAATACACATATCTTCTTTGCAATAATAGCCACTTTTTCTAATTCTATAAATAAGCTATTATTTTAGTATATGCTATTGCTTTTAGCCTGGACTTATAACTTAGCTGCATTTTATCTTATTTATAATTGTTTTTTATTTGTAACGTGTTTGAATAAACTTTCATTTTTAATTCTCCGATATTTTAGTTAAAACAAAAAAAAACACTGAGTAAGTTCAGGCAGTGCCGTGTATAAAAACACGTTTTTCTTAAATGTGTGGGGACAGCCACGTGAATCTGAGAACCAGGTGCGCGCATGTGCCATTGATCCAAGCATGAGCATGTCAAATATCACCGGAAGGTTGTGAATAAATTGTCAATTCTTGCGCCTTATTCAAAATGAAAAATAAAATCCCCGTGCCAATAAAAAGTGAATATACTACATTTTGTAATGTATAGTTTCGAAATTGTAGATTGAGTTATATTTTTGGAATTAAACTGTGTGTGTTGTTATAAAGATATAGAGATGTCAGCGCAGACACTCTACTTACTATGAGAACAAATAAAATAGAAAACTGATCTGGTGGACACTCTACTTAAAGATATATGCAGCCTTCATCCAATAACAGTGCTACTTAAAGACCGATGGAATCACCTGATGTCACCATGGGCACCTTCACTTTGCCACCATGGGCACCTTCACGAACCTTCCTCGCCCACAAAGTGAAGGTCAAAAGGCACCATGACATAAGGTGGGCCCGCAAAGTGAATCGAACACAAAAGGCGCTCGCAATGTGAATTGAAGACCATGGACGCCCGCAAAGTGAATCGAAGACAAAAGACCCCTGATGTCATAAGTTGAGTTTGGGCTTAGCGAATATAGATTCAACCTTTGTTGTTATGACCACACGCTGCTAAGTACAGATTCTACATTTGGGTTTGTGTGCATCCGTCACTGTTAGATTCATAATGAAGAAAACAACATAAACATAATGGAAATAACTCAAGCAATCAAGAAACCATGATGAACAGAGATAAATAAATATTGACAGAAAAGGCATACTCTATATTCATCAATGAGCAAATAATCATGTACATAGACGTACATATATAATACAAATATACCATAATTATACCATAACAGTTATGCAACTATATAACAGTTAGGTAAACTAACTAACTTATGATTAGAATTTTAACATCCCCCCTTAATCATAAGTTCGTTCTTGCCTGAAAAATTGTCACTACTTGACAATCAACAATGTGTCAAGTGAATATTTAGAGGGCTCGCTGAAGATGCTCTCTAAACTCTGAAAAAATAGCAGAAGTTGATGTCTTCTACTAAATTGGTGGTTTAAGGGTGACCACAAACTCATTTGGTGGTTTCGGGATGACCACAAACCGAATGTATAGAAGAAGATGATGTCTTCTACTAAATGGCATGGTTTTAAATTGACCATAAAATAACAAGAGCTCAAGGTTCAAAAATCTGAAAAATGTAACAAGTAGAACTTCATGTCTTTTGCTCAATTGGTGGTTTTAAGATGACCACAAACTATCAAGAACAATATGTTCAAGTACAAGACTGCATACCAGGAACTAGGTTGCATACTTGATCATCTGTTCACAGGCTCTAAATCAAACTTGGAACCTGACTGAAAAATGTAGATTTCCCCCCTGTCAGGGACAAGTGGTTCAAATTCCCTTGATCATCATTCACAAGTATGGCCAAGAAGAGATCCAACACATGTATAAGCTACTAGAACAATGTGTACACTTTCACAATGTATACACAGATGAAGATCGAAACATTGATCTATCATCTGATCATTCTCAACTTCATTGAATGAGATATACCCCCTTTAAAAATGGAAAATGGTAATCAAACTATCTTCCGGTGGAGTCTGAAGACTCGATCTTCAACTCAGAAGACTACATCAATTGGGTCCCGATCATACCCTATATCATCGAATCTTGAAAAGCATTCATGTCCATCAACTGTAGAAACATCTCCAATCAAGAACGACTGTACTTGTGTATAAATCCGATGATAAGACTGCTCCAATAAATTGGCTTCCAAACGCCAATGCCAATTCCCTAACCATTCAAAATGAATATGTTTTCGCTTGCACTTTTGACACTTTACTAAGAGGTGATTTGTCTTCCCACAAAATCTGCATGGGTGAAGATCAAAACAGTGTGACTTATTATGGCCAAACCGGTGACAATGTTTGCACTGTATGGGTTCTTTATCCGACCGATTATCATGATCTGTAGCAAGATCATCATCAACAATATCTTGTACATGTTCCTCAAGATCTGTCTTTTTATCATCATTCAAAAAACCTCCACTCACAAAACAAACAGATTTGCAATAATTAGGAATATGAAAAAGGTTGTCAGCATCCTTTACATATCCTAGTCCATATCGATTTCGTTTAAATCGTAATTCTTCTCATGGTCGAACAATTATAATTTCTTTTCCACATTTATCCGCAACTTTTTCTGACATAGGGACTTCATCCAACTCATCTTCATGTTTATGACTATCATCACTAGTCAATTGAGTGTCTTCATTATTTTCATACTTGATGTCATTTTGTTTGTTGAAATCGCATTGTTGGTGTAGAAGGGGATTTAACTCATTAGACAACAATTTGTTTTGAAGTTTAAACATATCAATCTTCGTGTGCGTTACTTGTAAACAAGTAATCATTGTACTGAGAGTGCACTTGTTTATTGCAATTGTAGATTTAGTAGTTGAGTTAATTAATGTGCACAATATTGTAAATATTTCTTCAATTCTTGCCATTATGCAAAATATGGAAGAGAGATGCTTGTATGTTGATGCCACAAAATTCAATTTTGTATCTTGTTGTGCATGCCAAGAGCAATCGTTTGTTTCATGAATGTCATAACTAATGACTTAGACGCACACAAAGATCCTAAGACCCCCTTATTCAATTTCGGGTTGGTTTAAGAGGACTCCTTATAACTTCCAAAAACTCCTTATAACACCTTTACAAACACTCTTTAACACCCTTATAACTTCATGTACATTTAATTATAATGGAGAAAACTCCATAGAAATTTTCAATGTTATAACTCCCATATAATTTCTTAAAAAAATATTATATCACTTTTTTTTTTTTAGAAAAAAAGTATGCTTATGATCCGTGATAAAAGTGAGTTTAAAAAATATTAAAAAAATGCATCCCTTTTACTTCAATCTAAAAGTCCATATTAAAGCCACTCTTCTATGCAGGTTGAGCCAAGAAATGGATAGCCCAATACTTCACCCACTTCACGGATTGGACCAATCTAGATCGGAAAAAAAAAAAACAAATCGAGGTGCCCCTTCTCCACAAATCACAGGCCGAAGTTGTTGAAAGTTGATTTGATTTCAACATTGAAAATATCTCCAGATTGGATTCTATCCTTCATGCTGGCAGGTCAAACCAACACCATAAAACATAGATTGCAGTGCTCAAATACACAGTCAAATCAATGGTAGAAATATTGTTATCATTCCACTTCCAATCGAAGAACTAAACTCTGGGACTTTACTATACAGCCTCCACTAGCATTTTACCAAAAAAAAAGAGTATCTGATTTAGGCATTCTTCTCTTCTTGGCTTCTACAATTCGCGCGGCCTTTTAATGCTCTTCTCGGCTTCTACAATTCGCGCGGCCTCTTCTTTCTCTGGTTCACACAAATTGAATAACATTTGATGCAACGGCCTTCGACTGAGATCTTATGGCGAGCCTAGACACCAATAGAGAACCCAAAGCCATGTCTTTCTCTAACTTGAGTGGTGTTACCATGTAAAGAGATAGATTATCCACATTTCGGCTTCTCAAAAAAATATATCAAAAAACAATCTTTAATTTTCTTTTAATTTTTTAAATGATTATCCCAATAAAAATAATAACTTTATGTCTGAGTTTCTTTGGCTATGGACCAGTAAATGCCCTCGACTCCTCCTTTGGATCATTTGGCAACACTTTATGATATCATCAAATATTATATAGAGTGGTGATAATTTGTTCTGGCATGAGTGCAATTGCCCAACATTGTCAACGGTCTCTACTATGTTCTGTATAGATTTTAACTTGAAAATAAATTATAGCAAGAGCATTGTGGCTCTCTATTCATTACTCAAATGAAATTTCCTTCACTCTTTAACGATTTCAAAAGAACATTTTATACTAACCCAACACTTTGCGATTTAAATTCAAAACCACAATACAAATGACAGACTTACAATTTGTGTGCAATTAAACCAAACATATTTCAATTCGTTTGCTATTTCTTACCCAAATTGAACTCCCAGGTTTCTCCAAGAACCCTCATTCACCCATAACATATCTTATTCACACAGATTTGAGAATAATAGAGGAAAGGTTCCTTATCTCTTATTCCAGCAAACGACTACTCACAACGTGATAAAAAATGTGCTCTGATAAACTATCATGCCCATAACATCATCTTCATGGTCTGATAAACCAACAGGCCTCTAAGATCATCTACATGATCTGATACCACTGTTAGATTCATAATGAAGAAAACATAAAAAACATAATGGAAATAACTCAAGCAATCAAGAAACCATGATGAACAAAGATAAATAAATACTGGCAGAAAAGGCATACTCTATATTCATCAATGAACAAATAATCATGTACATAGACGTACATATATAATACAAACTGATGCAGAGGCATCGCCAACATCAAGCAAGCCAGCGCGGAAGCAAGAGACAGCTAGACAAGCATCAACGCAAATTTTGAATTTCTCTTGGAATTGATGCGCGAACATAAATGTGGAAATTTAATGAAGTGCACTTGTATAATGTAAATGGACCTTGAGCCTTTAGCTCTCGTCCTTAGTAGGTAGAAGGCATTTATGAAAGTTAATGCAGGTAGATAGAATTAAATTCTAGATTAGACAGTTTTAGAGCACAAGAGGGAAACGAGATATAGACACCCTCATTGTGTATTGTAATATTATTGAGATGAAGAGGATGAGCATTGTTGGGAAGAGTAGGAGCATACAGAGAATTGTGTAAGAACACCCATGTATAGATATTTGGATTAATAGAAAGAGGTTGATTCAAATTCATGGTTTTGTGTTTGTTCTCTGTGTATTGATGCTGAATGATATGCTCATGAATGTTTGCTTCCTGTTATACATTTGCTTTATGTGCTGTGTATATGATTTCATGTTTTAAGTTTGAAGTCTGAAAGGAAGAAGGAATGAGATTCAATTGTTTCTCTATCTGAGTAAGAATTTCTTGCAAGGAGTGAAGTTGAAGTGTCCGCAAGGAGTGCGTCGACAAGAATTCAGGGTTGTGTCTCTGAAGCTCAGATAGTTTTACTTTTGTTCTCATTTCCTCAAAAGTGCAGATAGACACAGGAGTTGTGCAAGGAGTGCGCAGGATGAGTAAAGTCTCATATTTGCAAGTCTGAGCAAAGCGTTGAGAGACTGTTGTTGCAGGTGTGCACAGAGTCGAAGGGATTTCAACACTTTAAAGTGTTTGAAAATCTGCCACAAGGAGTGTGCGCAAAGGTTCTTCTCAAGGACTCAAAGTCGTGGAAAAGCCCAAAAGGAGAAAACCTTCGAAGGATTCGAAGGAAGGAAAATCCAAGAACCTAGAAGTTGTAATAAGCGTCATAAGTTTGCACCGTAGGTGGACGAGTTCCGCGGAGGGACACTTGGTCATCGCAGGAAACATCAGGAAGGACGGATGGTCAGAATTCTCCGAGGAGAATTCGTTAATTTCCATGAGCCGTTAGATCTCAGGAGGAGCAGGAGAGTTATGGGGAAAACATCAAAGGGTTCTAAGCTCAGGAGGGGCAGGACCGTAGATCTGAGCCACAAGGACCGACGAATTTACACGTGGAATTCCATATCGGGGTTTTGTGGGTTGAAATTCCATAAATCTTGCAACAGGAATCACGATATCATGAAACACGATATCCTGACAGCCAAAGGATAGTGTGGGCCATGGAGAAGTCGGCGAGTGGACAAGTGGCATGCTATTTCGGGTTTTCGTGGAAGGTGAAGTCCCGAAAACTTTGCATTCAGGATTCGCAATACCGTGAAGTCCAAAGTCCCGATAGAAGTGATGTGGCATTGAAAATTCAAACTCGGGAGCGCATCGGAGTTTCGAAAAATTGGGATTCGAGAGTCGGTAAGACAAGTTGCTCGACATCGCGAGTGCCGAAATCGCGATAGGGAAAATTCCGATAGGAGAGGGAAAGGTCAGCGTTGACTGTATCAGCATTTGGGGATTCGAGAGTCCAACACTCGACCACTGACCTCGCGAAGTCGCGAAGTCCGATCTCCTAAGTGCAAAGAGGGCATCCCACGAGGATTTTTGTGGGTGCATATTTTCCGACAGGGAAATATAAGGACCATTTAGAGTTCTTCGGGCCATGTGAAAGGAAAGATCCTGCGTCGACGTGGACCTTCCGACCTACGGGTTGTGAAGTAGGGGGCGTCGGCATCATCTAAGATCAAGAGCTGGGATCGAATGATCACGAAGACGAAGGCGAAATTCATCCCCAGGGACTATCAAATTACTCTGTTCAGGAGGATGTAGAACCTAAGACAGAAGTTGATGACAATAAAATAATACACTGAGGAATTCTACAAACTGAACATCAGGGTAGATCATAAGGAGAGCGATGATGAAAAAGTTTCCAGATACATGAATGGCCTGAGATATGATATCCAGGACGAGATGAGCATGGTAACCATCCGAATGGTGGAAGATGCTTATCAGATGGCTCTGAAAGCGGAAGAGAAGTTGAGCCAAAAGCAGGGTCAAAGAGGCCGAGGCAGAAGCCATCCCAGAGGCAAATCAGTTTCCCAGGACAAATATCAAAAGCCCAAGGAGGAATGGAAGAAACCTCAGACTCGAACTGAGAGAGGTGGAACCTCATAGAGGGGGCAATATGTTGAACAGAGAGGGCAGCATACTGAGCAGAGAGGAGATTATGCTGATAATAACACTTTTCCTCGTACTAGAGGTAGAGGAAGAGGAAGAGGTGGAGTAATAACATGCTTCACATGTGGAAAGAATGAGCACAAGTATTACAAGTGTCTAGACAAAAAGAAGGAGAGTGGGGAAGCTCACGTCACCGAGGCACAGAGGGTGGATGTTGAGGCGGAAGATCGTTGATGATGCGAAAATTCATTTTGACACCAGAGAAGGAGGTGGAGAGGTCATTCCAAAGGACCATAATTTTCAAGACTGCTTGCAAAACCAAGGACAGGGTATGTAAGGTTATTGTAGATAGTGGTAGCACAGATAATCTTGTTTCGACAGAGATGGTAGAGAAGCGGGAGCTGGAGACGATTGATCATCCAAGCCCATACAGAGTTTCGTGGCTACAAAAGGGACACCAGGTAACTATCACTAAACAATGTTTAGTTGAGTTTAAGATAGGATGATATAATGATAAGATATTATGTGATGTCATTCCTATGGATGTTTATCATCTATTGTTGGGTAGACCATGGAAATATGACAGGAATGTGATTCATGATGGGAGAATGAACACATACACCCTGGAGAAGAATGGGAGGACACACATGTTGCTTCCAATTAAGGATAAGGAGGTGAAGCCGGAAGTAAGCAACACTGTACTTCTCATGAGTGGGAAGGAACTTCTTACAGAGGTTAAGAAGAAGGAGGATCCACAGTTCATTGTGGTTAGAAAGCCTAGTATTTTTCTGACTAGCACAAGGGTGGATGATTTACCAGAAGAAATTCAGGAACTGCTGGAAGTCTTTGCTGACATAATAGTGGATGAATTACTTCGTTCGTTGCCACCGATTATAAGTGTGAGTCATCATATTGATCTCATACCAGGAGCCATTTTGCCAAATAAATCCGCATACAGATTGACGCTGCAAGAGAATGAAGAAGTTAAAAGACAAGTCCAAGAGTTGTTGGACAAAGGTTTAGTCAGGGAGAGCTTGAGTCCATGTGATGTTCCAACAGTACTCATTCCAAGGAAAGACGGAAGCTGGAGGATGTGTACTGACTCGAGGGAGATCAACAAGATAACCATCAGGTACAGATTTCCATTGCCAAGTATGGATGATCTGATGGATTGCTTGAGTGGAGTGAAATATTTTTCAAAGATTGATTTGAAAAGCGGTTATCATCAAATCCGCATGAAAGAAGGTGATGAGTGGAAGACATCATTCAAAACAAACAAAGGATTGTATGAATGGCTTGTTATGTCGTTTGGCTTAACCAATGTTCCAAGTACGTTCATGAGACTGATGAACGATGTCCTGAGGGAGTTCATCAGGAAATTTGTCATTGTGTATTTGGATGACATACTGATTTACAGTAAAATAGTGGCAGAGCATCTGAAGAATTTAGCTACAATAATGCAGAGCCTACAGTAAGAGAAGCTATTGATAAATATGAAGAAGTCCTCGTTCATGAAGACATAGCTCATTTACTTAGGGTTTGTTATTTTGGCAAATGAGTTGAGGATGGATCCAAATAAGGTGGAGGTAATCAAGAATTGGCCATCACCGAAGAATATTTTTGAGGTGAGAAGTTTTCATGGATTACCTAGTTTCCACCGAAAATTCATCAGGAATTTCAGTGGAATTAGTGAAGCAATGATGGATACAGTGAAGAAAAGACACAAGTCTTTTCACTGGACTGAAGAGGCTGAAAAGAGTTTCAATCTGTTGAAGAGGAAGATTACAGAACAACCAGTTCTGGTGTTGCCGAATTTCCAGAAGACATTTTAGGTGAAATGTGATGCAAGTGGATTTGCAATCCGGGCAGTCTTGAGTCAGGAAGATAGGCCGATATCATACTTCAACGAAAAGTTGAATGAGGCAAAAGTGAAGTACTCCACTTATGATAAGGAGTTTTATGCTATCATCCAGGCATTGAAGAAATGGAGGCATTACTTGATCCCAAAAGAGTTTGTCTTATACAGTGACAATCATGCATTGTAGTTTGTGACTCAACAGGAGAAGTTGAATCAGAAACATGTTAAATGGGTTGAGTATATGAAGAATTTCACTTTTTTGATTAAACATATTTCTGGTACTGCTAACAAAGTGGTTGATGCTTTGAGCAGGAAGTGTTTGTTGTTGCAAGAGTTCAGAGTCAAAACGTTGGGTTTTGATGATCTCAGGAACATGTATGCAGATGATCAGGATTTTAAAGAGGCGTATGAAGCAGCTGAGAATCCAATTCTCAGGGATAGAAGCCAATGGGTAGAATACATGATCCAGGAGGGATTAATGTTTAAGGGTAATCAGTTGTGTATTCCGAAATGCTCCATGAGAGAGAATCTGCTAAAGGAGAAACACAGTGGAGGATTGGCAGGGCACTTTGGTCACGACAAGATGTTCGCGAAGCTAAATGAGTCATATTTTTGGCCAAGAATGCGAGCAAACGTCAAGAGATTCGTGGATAGATGCAGAATTTGCCAGCATTTGAAGGGAAGGAAGCAGAATGCAGGATTCTATCAACCATTGCCCATACTAGAAAGGCCGTGGGATGCAATTAGCATGGATTTCGTATTGGGGTTGCTAAGAACACAAAGAGGTGTTGATTCAATCTTCATGGTGGTGGATATATTTTCCAAGATGGCTCACTTCATTTCATGTCAGAAGACCAGTGATGTAACTCACATTGCGAATCTGTTTTTCAAAGAGGTCATTCGACTTCATGGGTTGCCAAGGAGTATAGTTTCGGATCGAGATACTAAATTCATAGGGAATTTTTGGAGGACCTTATGGAAGAAGCTGAGAACTAACTTGTCATTTAGTTCAGCGTATCATCCTCAGACGGATGGACAAACAGAAGTAGTAAACAGAAGTCTGGGAGACTTACTGATAAGCTTGGTGACAGAACACCATAGCCAGTGGGACCACATATTACCACAAGCAGAATTTGCTTATAATGACTCGATTAACAGAAGCACAGGGAAGAGTCCATTTCAGGTTGTCTATGGCATGCAGCCAAGAGGAATTTCTGAATTGAGGGATTTAGAACAGACTGCGACTAGAAGCGTTAGTGCAGAAGAATTCGCATAGGCAATGAAAGAACTTCACAGCCGAGTGAAGGAGAGATTGCAAAATTCAAATCAGTAGTATAAGCATAGAACAGATCAGCATAGGAGACAACTTCAGTTTGAGGTTGGTGACTTGATTCTGGCACATTTAAGGAAGGAAAGGTTCTCGAGAGGAACATATAATAAGTTAAAGATGAAGAAAATCGGGCCGTGTAAGGTCTTGAAGAAATTTGGGGCGAATGCTTATGAGATTGAATTACCCGATGGGATCGGAATTTCTCCGATATTCAATATCTTAGATTTGGACCCATATAAGGTTGAGGAAATAGGAACTGGAGATGAGAAGCCAGTGATCCAGTGGACAAAGCAGATGCGAGTTGCAGAGAAGCCGCAGGTGGAGCGCATACTGGATAAGAGAGTGAGGAAGAGGACCAGGTGGAAGAAATACTTTGAGTATCTAGTCAAATGGAAGAACCATCCAGTTGAAGATGCCAGCTGGGAGAATGAAGCAAAGATCCAGAAGCATGGACAAACCATGCGCGAGCTCATGGATAGGATCCCATGAAATGTTTCAAGCCAGGGAGTATGATGTAGGAGCATCGCCAACATCAAGCAAGCCAACTCAGAAGGAAAAGACAGTTGGACAAGCGCCAACGCAAATTTTGAATTTCTCTTGAAATTGATGCATGAACATAAATGTGGCAATTTAATAAAGCGCACTTGTATAATGTAAATGGACCTTGAGCCTTTATCTCTCGTCCTTAGTAGGTAGAAGGCATTTATGAAATTTAATCCAGGTAGAGAGAATTAAATTCTAGATTAGACAGTTTTAGAGCGCAAGAGGGAAACGGGATATAGACACCCTCATTGTGTATTGTAATATTATTGAGATGAAGAGGATGAGCATTGCTGGGAAGAGTAGGAGCATACATAGAGTTGTGTAAGAACACCCATGTACAGATATTTGGATTAATAGAAAGAGGTTGATTCAAATTCATGGTTTTGTGTTTGTTCTCTGTGTATTGATGCTGAATGATATGCTCATGAATGTGTGCTTCCTGTTATATATTTTCTTTATGTGTTGTGTATATGATTTCATGTTTTAAGTTTGAAGTCTGAAAGGAAGAAGGAATGAGTTTCAATTGTTTCTCTATCTGAGTAAGAATTTCCTGCAAGGAGTGCAGTTGAAGTATCCGCAAGGAGTGCATCGACAAGAATTCAAGGTTGTGTCTCTGAAGCTCAGATAGTTTTACTTTTGTTCTCATTTCCTCAAAAGTGCAGACAGGCACAGGAGCCATGCAAGGAGTTCGCGGCCTGAGTAAAGTCTCAAAGTTGCGAGTCTGAGAAAAGCGTTGAGAGACTGTTGTTGCAGGTGTGCGCAGATTCGAAGGGATTTCAACACTTAAAAGTGTTTGAAAATCTGCCGTAAGGAGTGCGCGCAAAGGCTCTTCTCAAGGATGCAGAGTCGTGGAAAATCCCAAAAGGAGAAAACCTTCGAAGGAGTCGAAGGAAGGAAAAACCAAGCATCTAGAAGTTGTAAGAAGCATCGTAAGTTTGCGCCGCAGGTGGACGAGTTCCGCGGAGGGACACTTGGTCATCGCAGGAAACACCAAGAAGGACAGACGGTCAGAATTGTCCGAGGAGAATTCGTGAATTTCCGTGAGTCGTTAGATCTCAGGAGGAGAAGGAGAGTTATGGGGAAAGCATCGAAGGGTTCTAAGCTCAGGAGGCGTAGGACCGTAGATTCAAGTCACAAGGACCGTCGGATTTACACGTGGAATTCCATATTGGGGTTTCGTGGGTTGAAATTCCATAAATCTTGCAACAGGAATCGCGATATCATGAAACATGATATCCCGATAGCCAAAGGATAGTGTGGGCCATGGAGAAGTCGGCGAGTGGACAGGTGGCACACTATTTCGGGTTTTCGTGGAAGGTGAAGTCCCAAAAACTTTGCATTCAGGATTCACGATACCACGAAGTTCGAAGTCCCGACAGAAGTGACAGGGCGTTGAAAAGTGAAACTCACGAGCGCATCGAAGTTTCAGAAAATTGAGATTCGGGAGTTGATAAGACAATTTGCTCGACATCGCGAGTGCTGAAATCGTGATAGGGAAAATACCGATAGGAGAGGGAAAGGTTAGCGTTGACTGTATCGACATTCGGGGATTTGAGAGTCCAACGCTCGACCACTGACCTCGTGAAGTCGCGAAGTCCGATCTCCTAAGTGCAAAGAGGGGATCCCATGAGGATTTATGTGGGTGCAGATTTTCCGATAGGGAAATAGAAGGACCATTTAGAGTTCTTCGGGCCGTGGAACGGAAAAGATCCTGCGTCAATGTGGACCTTCCGACCTGCGGGTTGTGAAGTAGGGGGCGTCGGCATCAAACGTATACCATAATTTTTATGTAACTATATAATAGTTAGGTAAACTAACTAACTTATGATTAGAGTTTTAACAGTGACGCCAATTGATTAAATCATGTCAGTCAGTTCAGTAAATTTATTGTCCATTTTGGTTCCAGTTCTTCACCTGTAAAGGTGAATGCAACGTGGGCTTGCTCTTCTCTAACCCCATCCTTGTTGGCTCTATTAACGGTTATGTTAGGTGGGAATCCTTAAAGTACAGAACATATGTATTGAACTTGTGACTTTGAAAGTTAAATAAAAACCTTAATGATGGTGCACTAACTAACTAAACCAACACCTCACTTAATATAAAACCACATTTAATGTATAATGACATAGTATCAGATAACAAGGAGTCGTCGATCATAAAATGTAGATCCATACTTTATTTCTAGACACCACATTGAATGTACAACCACACAGTGTCATATGACAAGGAGTTGTCGCTCATAAAATATAGGAGTTGTCGTCGTCGATAATTGGTGACTATGATCGAATTGGAGCCATAAAGACGAAGAATCGAGCCGCATTAGAAAAGTCCAAACCCAACCACCAATATATGTGCGTCCACGAAGACATCCTATAAAGGATCCGTGTATGATGAGAAATTAATATAAGTGTGATATGCCACCAATCTAAGAGACCACTGAATGAGTGATACACCATCAAGCTACCACAAAATCGAGCCGCCTCCATCCTAGGTTGAAGCCACCAACAGAAGTGATTGGGGTCTGCCGTGTCCATCATGAGGATACATAGTTGTCACCATTCAAATAGTAATATAGAATTATATAGAATATATTACTATATAGAATATATTATAGGGATGGAACACTGCCTGGTTTGATGGAGCCTCAAAAAACACTAGTCTACTATGTGGAGCTGGTGGTCTGATCAAGCTATCAGATTATACCAAATCCAAATGGACCTACAATGATGGTGAGGGTACTAATACCAAAGAGGAACTTCTTGGTGCTTGGGCTATTCTTTTGTTGGCTTCCAGATTCAATATTATGGATCTTCAAGTTCTAGGTGACTCTAAGATCATTATAGACTGGCTACACAACAAAGGAAAGTTACAATTCATTGCATTAGAATGCTGGAAAGACAGAATCACTGATCTCATTAAGGGATTTACTCAGATCAACTTCACTCATATTTTTAGAGAATTAAATAAGGAGGTTGATATACTATCCAAAAGTTCTCTTCAAAAGTAAGCAAGGATTTTGACATATTATCAATGGATAGATGGTCAGGTGGGGCCGCCTCAGTATATATTTCTATATTTATGATCTTGAGAGACATAGTACATGACTATTTTTGGCTTTTTGTATATGTGTTGATAGACTCTATATTGACTGTTAGTTGGAGACCTGATGCAAAGGATAGACATATGAGTTTTCTACCATAATTGTGGACAAAGTATCATATAGATGGGGTTGGAGCAACACCATAATATGTGAAGTAGAAAATGTAATTTTGGTTTTTATACCATATTATTAATATAATGAGAAATTTTTTTCTGGAAACAAATAGTAATATAGAATTTGAAGTGAACCACTGAAACCACCGGGTAGAAAGAAGTTGTAAAGAAACCAACTTGTCAACTATAACAAAGATAAGTCACTGGAATTTCTAGGAATCACATAACCATAGTGTGAGTCGTCGTCATATAAGCAATATGTGTAAGAGAGCAGAGTTGATTTAGTGAAGAATATATTGATTTTGCATGGATAATCAAGAACATGTAAGTCTGTGTATTTTACATTAAATCTGAAGAAAATGATTTTGCAAAGGGTTTATGCATTTGTATTTAGATATTAAAACCCAATTTTTTGGAGTGATAGTTGAAAAGAGTCATTTTTTTTTTCTAGGCATAGATATTTTATGGACCTTGAGAAGTCAATGGTTGTGTATCAATAGAAATTGTTTTGAGGTTTATCCTTTGGAACACAGTCAAAAGAGTAAATTCAAAGTTCATATTTGTTTAGTGTATTTACATCTCCAATGACTTCAAGGATTTTTGCAAGGAGGCAGAGATCAAGAGGGAGTTGACAATCTCATACAACCCTCAATAGAATGGGGTTACGGAGAGAAAGAACCGGTCCATCATTGGTTCTTCCAAGGCTATGTTACATGACCAAGAGTTTCCTATGTTTCTTTGGGAAAAAGAGTGTAACACGACAATATATGTGAAAAATAAGATTCCTCGCGGGATATTGGGGGATAAGACTCTAGAGGAGGCATTCTAAGGAGTGAAGCCAAAGATAGTACATTTTAGGATCTTTGGTTGTCCAATATACGTCCATGTGCTTGTGGAGAAGAGGATGAAGTTGGAGCTTTCAAGACAAAAGGGAATATTTGTGGGGTATAGAGAGACCTCAATGGATTACAAGATCTTCATACCAGCACAATGGAAGACAATTGTGAGCAGAGATGTTAAGTTCGAGAATAACTTGGCACCTAGGAAATCTTAGGAGTCACCAGCAGTGGCAAAGAACGAGGAACAAGAGCCTCTGAAGCATGAACAGTGCTCAACAACTTCTAGTGCAAGGAGTCAGACTTAAGGTGGGGAGGAGGAGTTATCTCCTTCCAGTTCTGTCAGGAGACCCAGGTGGCTATTGTAGTCATTGAGGGATGTTGGTGAGGCTACTAGGAGTGCATTCAAGGAGAGCTGGCCTACCACCCAGAACTACAACATTGTTGAAGATTTGGCTCAAGCACCATGTTCTCTGTCGATGTTAGAAGTTCTACAGCACTGCCCTAGTCAACGTAGAATGCTCTTGGCTACTATTGGTGTTGTTGATCATGAGTTGTCCAACCATATCACGTTTAACCTGGATAATTATGTGTCTCGACTCTCCCACCAACTTGCTTTTCATGTTGATGTTTTTGTTCACAGTCAAAAAATCCACCGAACTATTCTGGATGAGGGAGCCTCAACTTCTGTCATGTCTTTAGCATGTTGGAAAGGTTTCAAATCACCCGCACTCAACAAATCCCCAATGATGTTACACACCTTCGATGGGCGAGGTTTTCACCCCCATGGACTCTTACAGTCCCTGCTCATCCAATTGGGTGGAAAAACTTTTATTGTTGATGTCGAGGTGGTTGATTCTCCCCTTGATTACAACTTGTTACTTGGAAGAAGTTGGTTTTATGCTATGACTGTCGTTGCCTTGTCAGTTTTTTGATGTGTACAATTTCCTCATCAGGGAAAAATTGTCACTGTTGATCAATTGGATTTCTGCACGACCGATGCTCGCACTCCCGCTACCAACAATATTCCTTTCTTGGGAGACCACAAGATCACGTATGAAAGCGTTGGTGTTGTCTTACTAAAATATTGTAGCCTCATGGGTACCTTCCCTACACCACTTCCACTGACTACACATCATATTTCCACTGTCGATATGATTTCGACCGCAGCTTATCAATCTTTGGAATCATCTGACCCTTGGATTGTACCTAGTCTGTTGGAATTCAGTGCACTAAGTGACACCGTGCCACTTAGTATAGTCAAAACATCATATGTTTCTATCCAATACGCTTCTCCCTCTTCAGCTGACCAACATCTATTGGCACCCGACAATCACTCGATGCCACCACAATTACGTTCCTTGTCGTCTGTGATCAACTACATTTCCCCAATTTTTCCTTCTTATGAATCTATTCTAGAAATGCTTCTCATTGAAAAGTTATATCGAGATAATAACCATCACCGATCCTTTTTTCTTCCCCCTCGTGAAGAAATTTTGGAAGATATACACCCTATCTCCCCTCCTGATGTTGATTTTCTATCATCTCCCATGATTTCAACTTTCGACAATTTGGATCCGGTAGTGGATATGGTGATCTCTTCGGTAGGGTTATTGGAAGCCTAATCCCATTACCCCTATCACGGCCCTCGACATGTGTTCCTTCCAGAGTGATTATCTTCCATCCAACGAAGATCTCTTGGAATCCATGACCAAGTTTTGTCCCTTGACATGGTATCCTTCCAGAGCATTATCCTCTTGGAATCCATGATCAAGAAGGAGCTACGAGCATAGTTTCTCTTCTCTGTAGCAAGCTCGTTAAAAAATGAAACCGAGGCCTTGAGCATAGTTTTCCTCTCTATAGAAAGCTCGTTAAAAAATGAAACATCAATCTGGGGATCGAACCTGGAACCCTGAGCATATTTAGTTTCCTGTGTCAAGCTCGTTAAAAAATGAAATGGTCACCTCTCTTGAACCTTCTTTTCATCCACCCTTTTCTTTTTTCTCACCTAGTAGAGAACTTGGTGACAACCTCAAAGTCGGTGAATGAATTGAAGCTTGGAGGGCATGTCTCCAGCCTTTGATGATCATTTTGGAGTTAATCCACCAGATTTTCAAGCTGGGGGAATACCGAGCTTAGTCTTTGTTCTTTCTTGTGCTCGTAAATACATGAAAATGCATCCGGGTAAACTTTTATCTATTTTTCGGACCTGTATGGATACATGAAAAAGGAACCCCCTGGAGTCTCTTTTAAGCTCTTTTCAGACTCTCTAAACATGAAAAGATTGTCGAGTGATCTTGCTTCCTTTCCCACTTGTTAAAAGGTTTGAAAGGGCGTCTTTCGAGAGATAATTTATCTCTTTTTCAGCCTCGTAAGACTAACATTACGAAAAAGGACAACATTGGAGTCTTCTTTAAGTCATTTTCAGACTCTCTAAAAATGAAAAACTACCGAGTTTACCTTCTATGGACTTGTTAAACCAATCATGCATTGAAGGGCCCATATGGGACCGAAATCTTACTTATTTCAGTTCGTTAAACAAAGGAAGAGGAACTTACCGAAGGTGAGTTATATCGAGCATGTGTTACCCTCCTCGATCTTGTTAAATTAAAAAGAGGTACTCGTCTATCTGGATGGGGGAAAAAATTGAAGGAAACAAGCCAAGCAGTTTTTGAGAACATTACCAGTAACTCTTAGAGTCGCCCTTGAACATGGTACTTTGTCTTTGCACACTTATTAATCCCCTGAACCTCTACACTGAACCAATCCTCTGAGTTGTTTTTACTCCTTTGGGTCACCCGACGAAAGTCACAGTATCCACTGCATCATCATGTTTTGGTCCATGTCATGTTTCTGTTGTTGTGCCTCAGTGTTCAAGGAAAGTATCCGCCTCGAGAGTCATCCATCACAAATATCTTGTCTCAAAACTCATGTCAGTCCAAGTTCATTTGATCTACCAATTTACATCTTTATGTCAATTTCGTGTTGTTGATGGGCGATACATCAAGGCCCTCCTGCGACGAGTCTACTCCTATCAACTTCAACACATTATATGGGAACTAGACTTAGAAACCAGTTAGTACCATGGGACCTGCATGCCTCAATGGAAGGCCTCCTTGGATCCAACAGTGGGTTTACATCATTGACCTCTGATCGGATGATTCCATGAATGTTCGAATTCAGCTCATTTATTCACATTCGTTGGAATGTACTAGGGTACCTTGGGAATCATTGACATCAATGGTGATTTCCCTCGCGCTTGTTAACGATTTACATCATTGATCGGTAATCAAGTGGTTTTTTCCATGTTCGACATCAGGACATCTATTCGCATGGTTAGATTCATACTACATCGGGATCGGTAAGAAAACCCTGGGTTGAGTGATCACTCTGATATGTACTTTTCCCAGGTTGCGACAGAGTTTCTCTTGAATAATGACACATATACTGTTACATAGATCCACTCTGTATTGGTCATGGCTATGTCTTGTCATCTTGTATATCCACTGTGTATTCTTCATGGCTACGATCAATTCAAGTCATTGGAGTATATATCCACAGTGTATTTTCAATGGCTATACCTTTTTATCAATATAATTATGGATCCGCAGTGTATTAATGGCGGCCATACGTTGAAAGTCTCTATCACTCAAGCATAGGTATGCCTGCCTTGGGTTTGAAACATGTCATAATATTTGTTTGATGTTTGTTTGTAGCTTCTACCAGGCTCTCCGAGTCCACAACCTTGCTTTAAAGATTTGTAAAGTGTTTCAGCCATCATTCTCTCTTCTGACCTCACACTTTAGGGGTCATTTTGTTACACATGAAATTTTCACACCTAGGTACCTTTCCCTAAGTGTCGTAAAGTGTCATATAAGTGTCTCATACACCTTGACACCATGGAATAGCCTATGTCACAATCCCTAGTCAATGTGGAGGAGGGATATATTACATGAAGGTCAAAATACCAAGTACACATGAATTATTATTAATATTCATGGAAAATGAATTGATTAAGTTTGAGAATCAAGTGCACATGAATTATTATTAATATTCATGAAAAAGAAAGTAATTAAGTGTGAGAATCCACCTCACATTTGGTTTCCTATTTTTTAGGGAAGGTGGAGGATCTCATGGATGATTGAAATATTTCCTCCTTAAAATCCTTGAGAGATACTTCCTCCCCAAAATCCTTAAGAGATATTATCTCCCTAAATATCTTAGAGATCCCTTTCTTAGTGGATCTGATGAGAGATCCTCTCCATGGTGGTTAAGCCTCCAAATCCTATATAATGAGGGATTTCCATGGAGGAGAGGAGATGGAAAGAATTGTGAAGCATCTAACTTATGATCTTATGAGGAAGATGTAATTTGGAACATCAACATTTTGTATGTGGATTGTTTAAGAAAGGGTTTGGACAAGGAGAGATTGTTGAAGCTGCTGCACTACATCCATGGTTGTAAGTAACACTTTTTTCTCATCAATATAATCAATGCTTGGCCTATTTCTTTCAAACTTGTACTTGTTCCATATAAGTTTGTCTGCAATAGATGGAACTATGTTTTAGCTAATCTCAGTAGATTAGGAAGTTTTTGTACTTTTTTTTGTCTTGCAGGATCTACCAAGGAGCTCAAGATTGAAGCACATCATGGACCTTGTAGGGACAAACAACTTTCATAAGGTACATGATTTCCTCCTTCTCTTTTGTTTATCAGCTTGATTATATCTAAAAGGAAGTCAATGTCCATGTTAAGCACCTTCTGTATTAGAGTTAAGAGTCTAGCTCTCAAGAGGGAATCTACCTGTCCGTAGGGAGATTTTCCTACAATAGCTTACGAATTTTAGAGAAAATAGAATCTGGAACCATTGCCAGAGCCATCTAGTAGACTGATTGAGTTTCAAGAATAGTCTTTGCAAGTGTACTTCGACCACCAAGTGTTAACTAGCGATTACACCACTGTTTGATCCTATGTTCAAACTTTATGATCAACCATCTCTAGTCTTAAAATGTAGTTTTTTATGCTTTTAAATAGTACCCCAAGTATCAGAATCCCTCATTCAACTCCACAAAATTATAAGAAAATAAAACCTTATACTACTCCAGAGATTCTCCTTGAATCCCCGAAAAATGAAAATTAGATTTTTGTAGGCTTACTTTTAAACCTAAGGCACAATAGAAAAGTTTCAGCAGAGTTTTGATCACCTTCCATTCATCCAGTGAGGCCTTTGTCATTATAAGTACATCATAAACAAAAATAAGGTGGAGGACTCTAATGATCCTGGAAACCTTGACTCCAGTCAGGCCACCTTCCACTTATCCTTTCTTCAATAGTAGATTGATGCTTTCCATAACAAGAGTAAAGGTGAGAGCAAGAAACCTTGGCGTAGTCCATGTTCACTTTTGAAGAAGGATGAGGACTCCCCATTGATTAGAACAAAAAAAGTGGAGCTAACAACACAACTCATAATCCAATTTATAGAGTGTACACCGAAACCAGTCTATACAAGTATCAAATGTAAGAAATCCCAATTAACACAGTCATAATATTTTCTTAGATCCATTTTGAGATCAAGGCTTTTTTCTTTCTAGCTTTGATACTGTGTAGAAATTCTTGCGTCATTCCAAAGGTGTCCAAAATTTTACTGCCCTTCAAGAAACCAAGTTGTTCACTCGACAACTCCCTCGAAAGTATGGGTTTTATTCTATTGGCAATCACCTTGGAGATCATCTTGTAGCATATATTAAAAAGCGCAATGGGTATGTAATCGCCAAAATTCCGAGGATTATTGTCCTTTGGTATCAACGCCAGAAAAGTGGTATTCAAGGAGCTTTTAATATCCCCTTTGATTATTGTGTCTTCAACTGATTCCAACATATCATCCCCCACAACATCAAAAAAATTTGTATAAAACTCAACCGTCCAACCGTCCGGGCCTAGACTTTTATCAGTTGCAAAGTGTTTTAGGATATCCCGAATTTCCAGCTTGGTAACCGATCTATCGATGAGACTAGAGTCCTCCATAGAAATAAAGCGTGGAAAAAGCCTAACAAGATTCAATTGTTCAATAGGGGAGATGTGGGGATCCACAGTGAACAAATCTTTGAAATATCTATTGGCATCAGACTTACTTGCTTCTTGACCTCTGTGTTCCTTCCCAAGTTCATCACATATCCCCCAGATATGTTTTTGATTTCTTTTTGCACTGGCAAACTTATGGAAGTATT
>JZKD02S2054955.1:103314-130858 GCA_000966675.3 Picea glauca | reverse complement strand
TTAATAGAAGTTATGTTTTTATTGTATTACTTTTCTCTCTACTTTATTTCTCTTTGCGTGTACCTCATTTCTTTTCTTGCCTTTCATTTAATTCATTATAAAATACAAATAATAATAATTATAGAGGGGATCTAATTGGAACGATGGATTTCTTTTGTTGGTTCAAGAATAATAGATGGTTTCTTTAGTTTTGAAATGTCAGGGGAATGGATAGGAGTGACTTTCTTGCTTGAAAACCTAGAAATCCTAGCATTGAGATCCTCAATGTGGGCCTTGTATTTTCTTGTTTACTTACATCATTTTTTCCTCRACTTGTGTCTCTGTGTTAATAATCTCCTCCTCTCTTTCTAAATCTTCTTGATTCCTTTTCCCATTTTGTACCCTTTTTAGAGAATCAACCCAAAAATATGAGGGGACCGTAATGAGGTGAATGCCTYCTCCTAGCTCTRTMTTMTTTATGAGAGCATGGTTGATYTTGAGATGTCCATGAGAGMGACAMTATGTGTAGMARAAGGGAACATTTTTKGTAATCKAGGGATTTCATGAAATGGTTCTCCCCTACTTCAATCATAGTCACATCCAAAATACCTTAGGCATTGTTGATCWCCATAGAGGTAGTAGAAACTAATATGATGGTMTTMTTTTTAGTATCAAGWGATATGGYAGGGAAGGWTCCAAGAGAATCACCTATTATTTTGAAAATTYTGGGTTCCCAGAACTCTGAAGGGAGACGGGGAATTTTGACCCAAAGAACTAGTGTGTGAATGATCTCTCTCATGGGATCAAACCCTGCATTCCATGTGAATAGGGTTAAATCCATTGTCCCCCAAAACCAAGGGCCTTACATTGTGATTGTGATTCTATCCTCTAATAAGTTGAAAAAAAAGGTGATGTGCCCTCTTGCACCTACATGGATAAGTGGGTCATAACCAAGCACATGCTTCCAGGTTCTACAAGCCCACTTTTTGAGGTCTACTTCTTCAAATTGCCATACATGGAAGCGCCCTATAAGGTATTTTCCTATTTATAGTAACACATTTTCTCTGTAGAGGGAGGGGTCCATGATAGCCTTCATGATTTCTTTGGACATTTTGAGGAAATTTCCTTTACATTTATGAGATCACATGTGTGAAGGGGTGTAGTTTTATGTAGAGAAAGGGGGTGTAGTTTTGGGACTAGCAAGTATGTCAACCATGTTAGAGGGAGAGTTTGAAAATGGAGCTAACAAGCTATGTGGAGAGACATGAGAAGACAAAGGGCATGCATCGACAGTGGATGGAGGGGGTGGTTGGTGAATGGTAGGTTCAATTTTACACCTCTGATTTACAGAAATATGAAATATAATTTTCAAAATATTTATAATAAAACGTAAATCCATAACTTATTAATTTATAAAAATTTAAAATTATAAACAAATTAAAATAATTACTTCAAATTCATAAATTCATAAAAATAATTAAAATTACAAACACATTAAAATAATTACTTCAAATTCATAGGGAGAGACGGTCATGGGCTCAACACTTACTTGGTGACCGACTATTGAGGTGTCGATCTCTAGCTGCTACAATTCCTCTTCTTGTTCACCAGAGCCTAGCACATCCTTGGAGTTGTCTTTCGTGGTCTCCGATAGGTTGGGGAATTCAGTGTCTAGGATACTCTCGGCCTCATGGTCTCCCTACCGAGGGTTTAGAATCCAAGCATCGGGGGTTGGCGCAGATGTTCCCCATGGTCCTTTCTCCTCTGTGATTGGTACTAGAGTTATAAGAGAGACCTTCGAGCTCTCTTCATCATCATAGATGGTAATCAGATCAAAGAAGATTTTAGGAACACCTGTTTCACCTTATGTTCTTGGAATCTCCTGCTGGGATGGAATAGTCACCAGTGATCTGGCCTGTGGTGATGGAACTCTGAGGTTTTCTAGATCAGCAGTTTCCTCCAGTGGGGTTGATTCTGAGCCATTTAGCTCCTCTCTGATGTTGATTGGGTCGGTCGGGGTGATCCTTATAGGTTTGAACAGTTGGGGATCATTTTCTAACCTCTGGATGACTCTTTGGGCTTCTTCTAATAACAAAATCCCCCTCCTTTGTGCCTCTGTGGCTTCTACTGCTTTGTTCTCTTCTCTATTCTATCATTTTGACTTGCTCATTCATACTCATAGCTTTAAACCTAGTCATATTCGGGTTAGCTTTTCTCTGTAGCACCTCCTCTCAGTCTTGAGCACATTCTGTAAAGATATCGTCTTCAAACTTATCATGTGTGTATGGCCAGCAGGAGGAGACTTGTGATGCATGCTGAAGTACTAGGTCTCTAGGGTCATGTTTATGAAATCAACATGTTGGGGATCTGTATTCCAGCTATCTCAAACCCTCTTGTTTATCTTGCGCAGTATCCTTCACCATGTAAAACCCAATATGGAAACCATAAGGTATGAACACTCACTTCTTGTCTTTAACCAGAGTGGCATTATAGCCCTGCTAGATGGTTTGGTAATATATTAATCCCACGACGAGTCGGTCTGGGACATAAGAGGGGAGTAGATGCGGTGCGTCGGTAGCCCCAAACACCCTGATATAAGTACTGCTAATTTCTAGGTACCAGTGGCCTACCTTTGAGATCCTTTTCTTGGCCACTGTCGAAAGTCTTGGGCATTCTTTCTTAAAAATAATAAAATAAACCTGAGCTATAAATTCATCAAAGATGAGAGCATAAGATTTTTTGTACCTATTTTCCCACAGAATGTCGAAGTAGACATGTACAGGTAGCTCGAAGACATGCCAACTTGGATTCATGCTTGCGAAGACATTCCTTGCACAGATCACGTCTAGAAAGTGCGATGCCATGTAAAACGCATGTGCTTCTCCATCCTTTGGTGTTTGGGCCTACAATATGTTGGTGCTCAATTGTTTACAAATGATTTCTCCCCAGTTGAAGCTACTCCCGGAGATGGCCATAGTGTATGCTAGGGGCATCCATGCCTCTAAATGCTTAGCGCAATCCCTCTCCCCATACAATCGGAAGATTAGAGCCATTAAATAGATTTATGGCTCCCTTAGGTTTGTTGTCCCATACCATCCATTGCTCCGGTTTGTGAATTGTTTGTCTTCCTTCCACCATGAGGCCATCAATCTGTTGGTGTCATGGAACTCATAGAATTTTACTACAAAATCAATTTTTAATCAATTTTTGAAGATTGGGGTTCAAAATTGTCTTAGTAATTTAAACACAGAGAATAATTACCTTGTGACATCAGTTCTTCAATTCGAGGCGTAAATGCAATTTTACACAATCCTTCACAAGGATCCACATTATGCTCGGGATTAAATGCGGTTGCAGGCTGGCGGTGCAGGAGCGGGCTATGTTGTGGTTCATTGAAAATTTAAAATTCTTGTTATTCGGTCAGTGCATGGGAAAACAATGTATGTGGAGGGAGACATTAATTGGCCTATTAAATGATAGAATCTGATCTTATTTTTTGCCGAAAACGTCCCATCATTCTACTAATTTAAACGAGTGGATCGAGGGTCGATGTTTTTCTTAGACAGTGTTTGTTTGATATCTTGTGGAAAAATCTCTGATGTTGATCCATCTTGTTGTACACCGCTGATGTGGAAATGATGACATGTAAGTGCAGTTAGGACATGGGGAATACTAATGTGGTTCAGGATGAAACTAGGCCGTACGAATTGCCTACGCGTAAAAGACACATGGCATTTGAATTTGGCTCCTTCGCCTAAGAGTTTATTCAGAATCGGGGATTTTCGTGAGATATGCGCTTTGAAAAACATGTCATACCCCACTGATGCCGAAGAAGTATCGAGGATCGAAGATCAGTGAGATGTTGAAACAAGTGTTCCCATATTACCCTCCTTGAAAGTTATTGATGCCAAAAATGCATCAGTCATCGGTGCTCGGCAATGTGTCAACGCAAAAATTTCCACAATTTAAATCTTTGTGATTTCACCGACTCCGAACAATGAATCAGTAATCAGTGATCAAAGGTTCGTTATGGCCCACATTAGTGTTTTCCCTTTCATATTTCGTTGACGCCGAAGATACATCAACGATTATTGTTGCTACGTGGGCATTTTACTGCTCGTATTTCGCCAATGCTGAAAATAAGTGTGTGGGTCACAATTTTAGCTGTGAATTCTTATTTGTTTTTTTTCCATGGAAAAAAGTCATAATTTTAATATATTTGGGTAAAATTACATCCGCAGATATATATTTGCTTTAATAGTATCAGTAAGATATATATTGTCTTTACATTGTCCTTACAAAACCTGTATGTTATACATATTCGATTCCAGTATAGTATACGAAAACCATTCAAGTTTTATGAGTCATGTGCTTTGTTTTTCCAAAAACCAGATACATTTGTTCCCTTCCTGAAGGATCTGGTAAGTCGTTCTGGTAGTTCAATGTACTTTTATATTTGTCCTTCCTGGAAGGGCCAATGATATTAAAAACTACCATTCTCTGTAATTTCTGTTATATGCCAAGTACCATACTCTAGCTGCGCATCTTCCTTGGAAAGTCGATCGGCAAGAGAATTCCTTTCCCTGTAGATATGTGAAAGAGAGAAAGATTCAAATAATGATAAATTTCTTTGTACTTCAATAAGAAAAGGTATAAGTCTAGAAGTGTGACAATGTTTATCTTGCTTTGCCCAATTGATGATTAGAAGGGAGTCCCCAAAGACTTGTAAAGTTGTACATCCTTTTTCTACTGCGAAGAGGAGCAGGAGTTTTAGTGCCAATATTTCAAAGAAATTGTTGGTGCCAGGCCCGAGCCCAGCCTTAAGGAGGTAGTAGTGTTGTTCTGATAGATATGGACATCCCCTAGCCCCACATTTTCGTTGGTCAGCTGAGGCTACCCCATCAAAAAAATCCCAAGGTTGGCTAGTATCAATCCATTCTAATTGAGGTTGGCAGATACCTTCGGTTCCCTACCCAATTCCCAAATTGAGGGAAGCTAAGATACTTAGGCAGTTTTCTGCCACCTGGGGTGTGTACTAGGGTTCATTCTGGAAAATGGAGTTATTCTTGGCAATCCAAACTCCCCAAGCAGCAATGATAGGAAAGGATCTTGTGGATTTTGTGAATCTGTCGGTGAGCCAAGTCTCTAAGGTTGCTTCAAAGGTTTCCCCTTGCCATGGACCTATGTTCAAGTTTAATTTGGAGGCTTCTTCCCAAAGCGAGCGCGTAAAGGGACACCGTAAAAAAGGGTGTTCAACTGTTTCCCCTTGTGTTTTGCAGAGGGCACACCGACTCAACCCTTGAAAGAGTCTTCTTTGGAGTACTTCCCAAGTGGGTACTTTATGTTCTAAAATAGACCAGGTTAATAATTTGTCTTTTGAAGGGCACCTTTGTTTCCAAATTTTCTTCCACCACCACTTCACTTCTTGTTGGAAAGGGTCTGTGTTTAGAAGGATATATCCAACTTTTGGGGTGTAGTGGCCTCCCGGGTCTCCTTCCCAGATAAGTTCATCTTCCCTTTCACTCAGATGTATATTAGCTCACCCAAGTGCTCTGATGTAACGATTCCATTTTGTTGTATCCAAGTCATTTAACCCCAGTGTTCCACCCTCTTTCCATCCTTGATGCCACAAAGTAGTGTGTTGTGGTTCCACGACTTGAGCCAGATAGTAAAATCCCCCTTGATCTAATTTTTTGCAAAGAGTGTCTGGTAGTAGGTGTTCCCTTGTGCACCCTGCCCAGGGGTCTCAGCTGAGTCTTAATGAAAATCCATTGCCTACTAACCATGCTAGATTATTTCCAATCACTGCAAAGGCCTGTTGTACTAATTTCCACATGACAGAGATTCTGGAAGTTCGTTGAGGGGGGTTTCTAAGACATTCGTTCAAGGTAAGGGGGGACACATATTTTCGGCTGACAGCTGTGGTCGAAAGGTTGTTTGTAGTGATCATTCTCCATACTGATTTCGCCACCAGGGCTTTGGAGAAAAGGAAAAAAAAAATTAAACCCCAGCCTCCTAGAGCCTTTGGTTTTGCTATTTTGTCCCATCTTGCCCAAGGTAGTACTTGCTTTTCCGATTTTTGTCTCCAAAGATAAGTGAAAGCTATATTTCTTGTATTTTCCAATATTCCCTTCGGAATCCACGACAAGGACATCCAGTAGACTGGGATTTCTTCCAGTACCGATTTGATCAGGACTAACCTTTCGACCCTTGAGAGCCATTTGTTGCTCCAGGTCTTCAACCTTTTTTCCAACTTTGCCAGCAGCCACATCCAATCTGTCTTTCTATAATCATTTGTCTTTAGGTGAAAACCAAGGTATTTGAGGCCCTCCTCCAGGTTAAGATTTTGATAGGGGAGGATGTCAAGGTAATACCGAGTGCGCTCTTCCGAGGTATGAGAGAAGAGGATACTTGATTTTTGGGCATTGATCCTCATTCCAGTGGCAATTTTGATAAGTGTTAGCCCCTCAAAGAGTGTGTCTATGTCTCGGGTCGAGCCATCACAAAAAATTAAGATATCGTCGACAAAGAGTAAGTGGATGATGTTCAGACCATTTGTGATTTTGACACCAGTAAATCTTCCACCCAATTTTTCCCCGAAGATGTACCAGCTAAGTCTTTCCGCCACGAGGAGGAAGAGTAAGGGGGAGAGTCGGCATCCCTGATGAAGCCCTCTTTCTGCAGGGAATAAATTTGTGGCCGAGCCATTGAGTAGAATGGAGAAGGAGGGCGAGCTGATGCAAGCCATTATCCAATTTACAAAAATCAGCCCAAATCCCAAATGTATTAAAAGCATTCTAATGTAGAGCCAACTTACATGGTTGAAAGCTTTGGATAAGTTGATCTTTACCACTGCAGCTTTTAACTTTTTAAGTTTGATACTGTGGAGTCCTTCCTGTGCAACCCCTATGGCTTCGTGTATCTATCTTCCTTCAAGGAATCCAAATTGTTCACCAAATATATGTTTGGAAAGTTTTGGCTTCAGCCTTCTATTGATTACTTTAGAGATGATTTTGTATAGACAGTTGCAAAGGGAGATGGGTCTGAAGTCTTCGAAAGTCAAAGGATTGTCAGACTTTGGGATGAGGGAAAGGAAGGTAGCGTTGATGGATTTGTGTATGTATCCCCTTTCTCTATATTCTTTGACCACCTTCAGTAGATCGGTGCCTAGAAAGTCTAAACAACCCAAATAGAATTCTGTCGGCCACCCATCAGGGCCTGGGCTCTTTCCTTTTTGAAAAGAATGTAGAACTTATAATAGTTCCTTTTTCAAGACCAGGGATGTTAAAGTTTCAACCTCATCTTCTTCAACGAAATGGGGAAAGAAACGAGCTACTCTGATGATTTCCATGAGCAAAGTCCCCAGTTGTGCTATAAAAAGTTCCTTGAAGTGCACAATTCCTAGTTCAGCAAGATCAGAATGTTTTGTAAATTCTTCCCCTTGTTGGTTCTTCAAAGCCTAGATAGTGTTGTTCATTTTCCTTCCTCTAGCATAGGCTTGAAAAAAAAAAAAAACGCCACCGCAAGCTAACCACAATGGCCGACTCTTTAGTCTCCATTGCGCTTCTCTGTAGCCAGAATGACCCTGCGACGTGTCTCTAAACCAAATAAAATTTATTTTGCCTCTTGATTGATGAAACCAAGTCCTTCTCCAGCATAGAGTTCTTTCAGTTTCTCTTCTATATCAATCACCTCCTTATCCTCTTTTAGTTTTTTCCCTCTTGCCCATCCTTTGGTGGCTTGTTTGAGTCGATCAAGATTTTCGACAAAGAGTATTGCCGCTAGAGTCTAGGTTTCTTCCAGAATCTTTTCCCACGACTTTCTTGCCAATTCCATAAAAGTTGGGTCGTTCAATCAACCCTCAAATAATTTGAAAGGGCTCACCACCCTTTGATTTTTTGCTCGAAATTCGATTAAAATAGGAAGATGGTCGGAATCCCCTCCAATCATAACCCATTTCCTTACTAAATCCGTGGATTCAAGTAGATCTTCGGTTAATAGAAAACGATCCAGCCATTTTTCTACATTCCCAATACCAGTCCTTCTGTTGGACCAAGTAGGTGTTAATTTTTTGGGTTCTAGGTCCACCAATCCCTGTTGTTCCAAAAAATTTAGAAAGTATTGATGTAGAATATCTAGTGCAGATCGAAGTCCCCAAACTTCCGAGGCTCCAATAAAAAAATTAAGATCTCCACCCAGTAAGAAGTCCTTTGCTTTGAACCAATCACTATATGCTAGAGAGTTCCAATAAGTTTGGCGATCTTGGTGTGGTCCATAAATGTTTAAAATATTTAGTTTATGACCCATGCCCGAAGAAAATATAGAGAGTCCTATCCCCGAGTCCAGGCCCCAAACACTTTCCAATTTACAGCTCATGTTATGCCATCTTGTTGCCAGGCCCCCCGAGCATCCTCTAGCATCTACTACTGCAAAAGTCCATCCCAGAAATAAGGTTTCCAAGGAAATCTTAACTGAGACACTATCCCTTAGTGTTTCTTGAAGGAGTATGACCTCCGAATATTTCTGATCAACCAGTCTTCGTAAGGACAATTTTTTTTTCAGGTTCACCAACCCTTGACAGTTGAAGGAGAGGATCTTCATGGAGTAACACCTTCCTGGGGTGGCTTTTCTCTAAGTGCCCACTCGATTGAGGATTTCCTTCCAGTTGCCAGATCAATTATGGCCCTATCTTGTGCAAGATAAAGGTGTGTTCTTCGTCCCCTTCCTTTACCCACCAAAGTGGAATGTGGTATCAACCCCAAACCACTCCCCTCAGTCAGCAGTTGACCCGATTCTGAAGGGGAAGCCTTAACTACAAAACGATTCCTTAGGCAATAGTGGACTCTGGAGTCTTCTGAGGTAGAAGAGGTTGAGGAGGAGGGGGTGGAAAGTACTGGTAAAAGGTTGGGAGGAAGGGAAATGACCAGTTCCAAAGCCAAGGGAGAGTCTGAGGGAACGACTATCGTCAGGGAAGGAAGAGGTGGGGAGGGGGGTTTAGTAGAGTAAAGGTTCTTCTCATCTCCCACTCGTCCCAAGTGAATGGAAGAGGAGATGAGTGGAGGGGCTATGATCGAGAGGGAGGAAGAGAGAGTGCAGTGAAGAGAGGGAAAAGTGTGTAGGGTGGAGCTCCTAAAAAGAGGGGAAGGAGGGATTCCTTCAAGAGCTTCCTGGGAGAGACAATCCAAAGTAGTAACAGGAAAGGAAGAGAAAAATGCTAGAGAAAACATACCCAGAGAGAATCGTTCCTGGAGAGTGGAGGCCTTCGTAGTAGGTGGAGGATCTGGTGCAGCTACCTCTGAGAGTGGAGTTCCCAGGTTCAGTGTGGTTCCACGCCCCGGGCTCTGTTCTTTTGTAACCAGTTCCTCCTCCCTCTAAAAACCCAATCCCAAAAAGTCTTTTGTCACTTGTGGAGTATCTTGTTTTTTCCCAGAGGAGAAAGTGAGGGGATTGGTCCTCTGTCTTTGTGGTTTAAACCCTTGAAGGGTAGAGGGTAGGAAGCCACCCCATGGCCATAAACGTGGCATCTATGGCATCTGAAGGGAATTCCTTCATAATCCAGGAGTTGTACAAAATTCCCTGCTGCTGAGTTGATAGTGATCTCCTGTGGCAGACCCTTTTTTAGTTCTATTTTAACCAAGATGTGGGCCACCATCATGAGTCCTGTTTCTTCAAAGGACTAGTTTTCTTCAATGTATCTTCCCCAAAAATTCCCAATCGTCGTGAATCTTTGGGGGTTCCAAAATTGCATCAGGAAGCCAAGGAGTCTCACCCAAATGGATTCTTTGTCAACCCGTTCTCTCTTGGCATCAAATGTTGGGGTCCAACATTTAAATAGAGTGGAGGTGCCAGCTAGAAACAAAGCCTTTTTCAATACCCAGTCAACCTCCTCTACTTTCAAGAAGACGAAAGAAAACCAAACCCTTGTGAGCAGCCGAATAGTTGGCATATATTCAAGATCTGGTAGCCAGTTTTTAATGACCCACCCTTTGAGAAAAGACACTCCCATATTCTTCCCTCGTACTCTGCCCACCACTGCTTTCTCCGAGAATTCCAGGACCTTGTCCATCTCTACGTCCTCTCCAAAAGCCAGTCGTTTAGAAACTGTCCTATCCCGAGCACATCTGACATTCTTTGATCCTCCTTCTTTGTTTTTCATCTCAAAAGCAAGTCGAACTTTCTTGAGAGGAAGAGGATTGGTAGGGAGGTCTTGTTTTCTAGTAGTGTGGGTTGTAGTGTTCGTTGAACTAGTCCCGCCGCTACAACCTTTCGTCTCATTGTTTGGCGCTAAATTGATGTTCGCTATCTCTGCATCCATAAGTAGCTCAGAGGGTGAGAAGGTAGGTGGGGAGGGGAGCCCCTCCGAGTTTAAGAGCGAAGTCCCAGCATCTATGACCTTAGCTAGTTTTGAGAAGGGAAAAAGAGTATCTCTGTTGAGATCATCCGACCTGAACCCCATACTGCCAGCGAAACCCCGCCCACCCCCCCACCCCCATCGCTTGGAGAGAGACGTGTTCACTCCCCCAACCTTTGGAGTAAAAGGTGCCTGCCGTAGAGGATGAGAGGTTCGCCAAAGGGGAAGTTGTTCCTACCCATGACGCCAGTGGGAAACCCTGTCCATCTGCCTCCTCGAATCGAGGTAACCACTGCTCACTGACTGATGTGTCCAGGGAGAAGGTCCTTGTCAAGTGCCCAGTCCCACCTGGCTGCGTTCGGGTGGCCGAATCATCTCTGTCAAGCAAGGAGACTTCGGCTGGCAGTGCTTGTCCCTCTACCCTAGGTGAGAAGGGCTTCCCCTCAACCCTACGTGGCTCCAATCCGCAGCCTTGGTTTAGAAAAGTTGAGTAGGTTAGATAGTTGTCCTTGCTTACTTGCTTTAGTAGGTTCATCTGTGAATTCTTAGTTAAAATGCCAAGTTATTTTTTAGAGAAAAAGTTTCAATTCAACAGGTCCATGGAAACAAAACTTAATGACCCCTACACAACATACTCAAAGAATCGATTATAATTTTTCAAATTATAAAAAATTATAAATTATAAAATTATAAATTAAGTATAAATTATAAAATTATAAAAAAATTCCCCCGGGGGGGCAGCTCAATTGGCAAGTGCTTTGAAAATGAAGTTCCATGAGGTTTCGAGTTCAACTCCCCCCGGCTTACAATGTGTGTCGCGTAAGGGGCATCGTGGGCACACCTGGAAGTTATAGTGGTAGCAGTTGGATAACACGGCCACGTGTAATGCGAGCACGTGCCCAACTAGTTGATGATTCCTCCAGACATAAAAAAATAAAAAATAAATAAATAAATAAATAAAAATTATAAAAAATTAAAATATGATTTTTTAAAAAATAAGTCGGTAAATATTTAAAAAGTGATTTATAATTTTTTTGAAAAATAGTGTGGAGAATAGATATAAGTCTGAAATAAACACTGTAAAGAATTGGGATCTGGGTAGAGAAATTTATTTTCCTCCTCTAATTTACAGAAATATGAAATATAATTTTCAAAATATTTATTGTAAAACTTAAATCCATAATTTATTAATTTATAAAAATTTAAAATTATAAATAAATTGAAATAATTAATTAAAATTCACAAATTTGATACATGAAAATGGATCTGTTCCTAATATAATTATTTATTTTTTGTTTTTATATTAAGTTTTAAAATATATTTTAATTTTATATATTCCATTTTATTATTTTACCGTATTTATTTAAAAATGCATACTAACCTCAGCACAGTTGACAAATAAACACCAAACCATGAACATCCATTGTCAACATTTAATAAGAAAACAATTTTATTGAAGTCAAACAGATGATAACAAATATAAAAATAACACTGTTGGAGACAAAAGTGTGGAAATGAAGATCTAATCTAATATATTTAACTTATAACTGGCAAATAAAGGATTGCTACAAAAAACTGACAAAACCCATGAAGAAAAATTAGACAACAGTACCACGCCAAGTTCCACAGAAGTTCCTTGGAAGATTTAGGGGATGTGGGAGATGAGCAGGCGGCTGCAAGTGAACCAGAGGCAGATTGATAAGCCCGTTAACATTATAAGATATGCAGCTCTCAGTGAAATCCACCTCCACTTCTGAATCAGAGAATTGAGGAGTCCTACTTCGCCTCTCCTGCCATTCGTAAGATCATTAAACTGTTGAATGAATATGTGGACGAGGAGAAGGATGATTGCCACTGAGACAACTCTGGAGAGAAGGAGTACGCTGCCCCAAATCTCTGACCCAATCTGTTAGCGTCAGAAGTCATTCCTGGATTGCTAGCAGGGGCAGAGCCCAACGCCCATCAGTTTTATGTCACAATTTGTTTAATGGGGTGATCAAATGGATAAAGACTCAAGATGATATAACTTTAACTCGGGAAAATGGGCCTAGCATGTAGAAATCAAGGGAGGTCTTGATCCAACTTTCGTCAGTAAATGGATTAAGGAGTGGTAGATGGAAGACTTGTGAGAAGGGCGAGCAAGACTGCCTCGGGCGACGGGCCTTCGGAAGCTTGAGGATGAAAAACTCAGAAGCCAAGATCCTCTTGGTATAGAGCTTCAAGGAGTTGAGGGGTTGACTCGAATGAATCCTTCAATTCCAAGTCGTTCAGTGCTAAGAAAATCAAAGGAACCGATTAGAAACAATGCAACTTTTACAGTAATCCAACCTACATCATCCTATAATAGCTACAACTCGACTGGATCCTCCAATTCCGAGCTGTTCTAACACAGTAAACAAAGATATGGAAAAGAGGATGACATCCATAAAGTAAGAAATCTCAAATCCCTGATACATTAACCAGAGTGACTAGCGCTTCATCAAAACTTTACAATCGGGAGCTTTGCTCAACCATTGATAGATTACAAAATACAAAGACTGAGTCTATATACTCAAAACATTCGCCTAACAGCGGCATGCTCAGTCATCCAAGGCTTGGAGTCCTTTTAGTCAAACTCGTACTGATATCTTTCTTCAAGAGCCATCTTAACTGTGCATGGCTCCTGCAAGGAGGGTAGCTGAGCCATTAAGTGCTGAGCTAGCATGTGCAGACTTCTCTGTCTAGTCGAGGACTTCGACATGGTTTCTTTTGGAAAAAATGGTACACAAGACCCTCTTGAGAAGACCGCTGACCAGGCTCTCCATATCTTGCACTTAATGTATGAAGGGAGGTTTCAACCACTCTTTCTTACCTTCATTTACTTCAAGTGAAAACAGGCTTGAGGTCGGATCGAATGGCACCTGGAGAATGCGATGAACCTTTCGGTGACTGGACCTGACGCCTTTGGCCCCCTTTGCACAACTCTTTTACTTCCCAAGCGACCACGGGCTGTGACCCTGTGTTTACTCTCAAAGGAGCTTTCGACGTTCATGAATAGGAATGGGCTGATCCCTGCCCCTTGAAATCGCGATGAGCGAAACGCCGAGATGGCTTGAGTTGGTGACGTGCGTCCCTCTAGATCTGATGGCTCTGAACTCACCCGATGATGTTGTGGGCCCCAAGTCCTGGATGCTCTCATTGCTTCATGCATCGGGGAAATGAGGGAGCGGCTTCTTGCGCTTCGAAATCACGATGGGTGAAAAGGCGGGGAGCCTAATCGCGCGCCAGGTGTTCATTTTAGATGGACGGCTGAGACTTCCCCTCGATACTATGGGCGCAACTTTAAGCACTATCAGCACTTCGGGGTTCAAGGTTTCAAGATGTACAACAACATAAAACCTCCACCCTTTGAACTTGTGACTGTCGAAAAGCCGACGTGACCAAATCTCATGCCATGTGTCCTTTGGGATGAACGACTGTCATCCATTCCTGCACATGATATGGGCGCTATCCATTGTGCTAACCTTGGTGCAGCTTTGCTAACCGTGACTTTCCGCCAACCGTTGATCTGATCCTTTGGATGCATACTGACTGTTGAAATCAGACTACTCGCTCGCTTGATCTAGGCCCAAAACGGATTTCTTCTGTGAGCTGCACTCAGCGCTCATCGCGCCACTTGCAGACCTGATCACTCTTATGCTCCGGACGAGAAATGTTACTAACATTTGGCTCCATGGGGGATAGAGTCGTCCCTGTGATGCTCTAAGGACTCATTTTGTAGCTTTAGTGCCTTGTTGTTGGGATATGGAGTCATTTACTAAGCCGAAACAATAAAAACAATAAAAACAAAGAACTAAAAAGATCAATATTCACAAAACACAGGAGCCACGGAAGGCTCAGTCAAAACATTTTTTAAGAAAATGCCCATCTACTGGGCTGCTGAAAACTTCTTCACCCTCCAAATCTTGCAACCTGTACATGTTATTTGAGAAAACTTCAGAGATTTTGAAGGGGCCGATCCACAGGGCTTCCAATTTGCCGTGTTTTCCTTTGTCCTGCTTAGGAGCATCCCATTTCAGTACCAAGCCTCCTATCTGGAACTCCTCCTTCTTGGCCTTCTTATCAAAAACTTGCTTGATCGCCTGTTGATGGTGCTGAATTCTGATCATTACCTGCTCTCTGGCCTGCTGGACCTCTACCAGTTGATGGATTCTTCTGATCATGTCATTGGGCTCTTATTGATAATCCTGGAATAATTTCGCTACGGGAATAGCCAGTTTATATGGGAGAACAGCTTCTTCTCCATAAACCAATTGGAAAGGAGAGATGCCTATAGATATCTTTGTGGTCACCTGATCAGCCCATAGAGAAAATTTCATCTTCGAGTTCCATGCCCTTTTGTTGTCCTCCAGTAATCTTTTGATGATCCTCATTAGGCTTTTGTTGGAGGATTTTGCTAAACCATTGCCCTGGGGATAATATGGGGTGGAGTGAATCATCTTGATCCCAAATTGTTCACAGAACCTGACTAATGGCTCAGCCTTGAAAGAGGATGCGTTATCAGTAACAATCTTTCTTGGGCAACCGAACCTTACGATGAGGTCTTCCAAGAATCCAATGATTACCTTGTGGGAAGTACTCATGGTGGGGATAGCTTCAATCCACTTAGTAAATAAATCGGTGGCAGTCAGGATCCATCTGTGCTACCCACTGGAAGCCGACTGGATTTCTCCAATAAAATCTAGGCCCCATTGCTGGAAAGGTCCCGAAACAACTACAGGTTGTAAAGGCAGAGACTTGAGCTGTTGTTTTCTTGAAAATATTTGGCATGAGATACAGGCTCTAACTCCTCTATGGACATCGACGAACAAGGTGGGCCAGTAGTACCCAGCTCTGAGAATTTTGCGGGCTGTGGTTTTCCAGGAATGGTGCCCTCCACACAGGCCGTTGTGAAATTTGACCATGATCCTGTCGGACTCTTATGGAAACATGCATTTCAATAGCACTTCCAGGGGGTCTTTCAGTATAAAATTTGATCGATAAGGTAGTACCTGACTGCCTTGAGCTTCAGAGCTCTTGCTCTGTTTCTTTGCAGGCCATCTGGGGGCCACAACTCCTGCAGAAAATATATGACATCCTTATACCAAGGACATTGAGCCAATGGGGGCTCTCTTTGAGGGTCTATTTCAGACAGCTGACCCCGCTGAATTCCTGAGCATTCATTCATGAAACTTACCCCCAAAGCTTGGCAATTAGCTTCATCCAATAGCTTGGCTAAGCCTTGACCCTTGATCAATCTAGTAGGCCTTATTTCCAAGTCAAATTCCAAGATCTTGGCTATCCATTTACTCCTTTTCCCATCAATGTCGGGCTGCACAAGGATGTCCTTCACAGAGGTTGAAGGAACATATGTGGTCACCTTTAAGTGTAAGACATAGACTCTGAAAGATTTGAGAGATTTCACTAAGGCATAGGCTTTCTTCTCCATGATTTCATATCTGACCTCTGCATCTCTTAATGCCTTGCTGATGAAGGCAATGGGTTTCTCTCGCCCTTCCTCACTTTTCTGCAACAAGACCACTGCTACTGTATCAAAAGAAGTGAAAGAGAAGATTAGGAAATCTTTGGAATAGTCAGGACTGATCAGCACAGGTGCCTCAGTCAATGCCTTTTTTATTTGGACAAAATATTCCCTGGGTTCAATGGTCCATTTCACTTCATTTCCCTTCTTGAGCATGGCTATGATGTGCTTCACCAGCTTAACAAAATTTGAGACGAATCTCCTCGGAAAATTAATCTTCCCCAGAAAGGCCTGAACTCCCTTCTTAGATCTAGGAAGTGACAGGGTCTGAATTGCCTCCACTCTACTAGGATCAATCCTCACTCCTTCTGCTGATACTATATGGCCTAATAGCTTCCCCTCCTTCATAGCAAACAAAGATTTCTTGGGATTAATGGAAAGGACGAACCTTCGACATTTCGAGAAAACCTTTCTCAGGTGGCAGTAGTGCTCTTTGTCAGACCTGGAGAAGACTATTATGTCGTCCATATAGATCACCACAAACCTATCTTTCTCCCTAATGAAGGCTATGTCCATGGCTCGCTGAAATGTCGCTCCTGCATTCATCAGCCCAAATGGAATTTTGGCATACATGAATGCACCCCAAGGAGTGGTGAAGGTTGTCTTTTCTCTATCTTTAGGCATGACCGATATCTGATTATAGCCAGAGAAACCATCGATCATGGAAATCCTAGATGCACCTGTAAGAGTATCAGATATCGATTTGTTCGAAGAGTTCGAGGAGACAGGGCCAGGTACTCCTCGAGCAGCCAAATCAAATTATGGCAAATCAACTCTTGGCATTTTTCGAAGTTGATAATTCTCTGATTCTTTTTCCTCCTCAAAGCCCTGACATTTGCTCTTAGGTGTCCTATTTTTTCTGCATGGGGTACAACGAAACTAAATCCCCAGGTAATCAAGTCTCCATGAGAAAAACTGATCCCGCAACTGGACGTCCAAAGTTTCCAACAATCCACAGTGTATGTCGACCTCAACCAAAATCCTTCGTAGTTTTCGGTCCACCGCGCACAGTGCATTATCATCCACACAGATAAAGTGGCCCAAAGCATTTCCAATAGCCATTAATGCACTTTTATTCCATAAATTCAAAGGGATCCCTTGGAGCAATATCCACAGGTATCTGAAACGAAAATATTCTTGTGTTGGATCGAAAGAGATCCTCCACCTCTTTGGCATTATACTCCCACCATCAAATGGCCACAACCTGCCTAAGATTATCTCCACATCCTCCTTTGATTTGAAATTAAAGCTGAATCAACCACGCGGGAGAAAATATAGCTCCAGGGTATATCCTAACAATGGCATCTAATTCACCTTCATCCAGCTAAGCAGAGGAGTAAAACAATGAGAACGATAATAAAATCTACCCACTAATGCAGTCAATGCCAGATTCATTGCTTCCTCCAAACCCAAGTCATCACCCAGAACCATTTTGCGTCGAGCCCGGTTGGGCAACCATAGCTTCTTAGGAAACTGTTTGTACGGAAATTTCTTACGGCCCACCTGAAAAGACTCTCCACCACACCGAAGAGTTGAGACGCTATTTGTAACAGCACCTCCAAACATTGTATGACTAGAACACACAGTGTTCGACCTCTCACCTACAACTCTGCTCGCTGACGAAGAAGGAAAAGACTCCACTGCTTGTTTCGGTAACTAAGGAGAGGTTTCATGAGTAGGTATTTGGGTAGTAAAAGACCTGTCAGAAACGTTAAATACGCCTACCTGTTCCCAGGCGACTTCATCTACCGCACTCATGAGTGCGTTGAAGACAACATCTATCATGGGGAGAGCTGGACCAAATGATGCAGGAGCATCGTAAGCAGCCAGCCAAGCAAACATAAAGGAATAAGACAGCTGGAAACGCGCAGCACACATTTTGCACATTTTAAAATGTTTTTGAAAAATTAATGAGTAGATATTAATGTAGTAGTTAAAGGAAGCATACTTACATGTTTTAAACAGATCTTGAGCGATTTTCTCTCATCTGTCGGGTGTAATAGACATTAATTCTGTTTAATGAAAGTAGGTAGATTTGAATTAAGAGATTAGACAGTTTTAGAGAGTAGGAGGGAAAACGGGTATAAACACCCTCACCCTTGTATTATTGTATGATTAGAACAGAAGAGAAGATTTTTTTCATAAGCTGCTGAGCTGTAGCAGAGAGCTATAAAGAATAACCCATGTACAGGATCACTTGAGTTAATATATAAATATTTGACTCAATTTTCATGGTGTTATGATGCTTACTGTTTACATTTACTGAATGGTATGCTTACATTTGATTTATTTCTCTGTTTATGCATTTGTTTCAATGCTGGGTTGAATGCATGATTTCATGTTGAATGTATGAAGTCTGAGAGAGGAGAAGAATGAGTTTCAATTGTTTCTCATCCTGAGAGTTCCTGCAAGGAGCGCAGTGAAACGCTCGCAAGGTGTGCGTTGACAAGAATCTGAGTTTTATCTCAGAAAGCTCAGGAGAGATACTATTGTTCTCATACCAGTAGAAGTGCAGGTGAAGCACAGAGTCGTGCAAGGCATGGACAAGCTAGTTGAAACCTTAGAAGTTATCAACTAAGGTGAAGGTGGAAGGACTGTTGTTGCAAAGAGTGCACAGAGTCGAGAACTCAATTAACCTGAAAGTTATTTGAAATATTGTCGCAAGGAGTGCGAGCAGGATCTCTCTTGGAGACTTAAGTTTTCAAGTGAAAGTTCAAGAGGAATAGTACCTTTGAAGTGTTCAAAGGGAGACGAAAGTCGAAATCATCTCATAAAAGACAAGTTCAGGAGGGAGAACATTGATTCGTCTTTCATAAGTCATTGAGGAGTGAATTGGACGGTTAGAATTATCCATGGAGAACTCCCGAAACCACATGGACCGTTGGATCTCGCAGATATTTGAGAAGGTTAAGGCTGAGTGCCTTTCAACATCCATAAAGCTTAGGATAAGTAACAATCGTTGGATGAGAAGCGTCAGGAGTCGTTGATCTTGCGCTTGAAATCTGTTATTTCGGGTTTCGGATTTTGGAGTGGCAAGTTCCTTTGGAGTCACTGCATCGCAAACTCCGGATACGCGAAATCATGCCAACAGTCGGATCAGGGGAGGCTCATAGTCGTTGATCCCCTTTGAAGTGAAACATTGGCATTTCGGTATTTCAGGGTTCATCATACCGGGAATCCTCATGACAAGGAACTGGGACCTTCACATTGAAAATCCCGAAGTTGTGAAATGCGACATGCCTTTGAAGTGAAACATCGACATTTTGGTATTTCGGGGTTCGACATACCGGGAATCTTGATGACAAGGAGCCAGGACACAGTGGAGTGAAAATCCCAAAGTCGCGAAACGCAACAAGACTTTGGTGTGGAATTTCAGGATTTTAGCACTTCGGGTTTTGGGGTTCTGAGAGTCAAGAGGCAGAGTTTCATGTCAGGGAAACTCCCGAAATCGCAAAGAGAGAAAAGCGGAAAAGTAGGGTCCCAAGAATTTGTCGAAGGATACGTACGACGGAAGTCAAAGGGGTGGTCAAGCTTCGGGGAAAATCCTGAAAGACCATCGATTTTGCCAAAGTGGGAAATTTCAGAAACTGGGAAATCATAGGGGAAGAGGAACGAGTGTGGTTCGTTCACTCAAGTATTGGAAATCCGAAATTCATGGGAAAAAAGAGTCGTAGGTTCGACGTATTGAAGGAGTCAACCCTCATTGACATTTCAGGTTTCAGAGTTTGAAGAGACAAGGGGCTCGACAACAGGATTCACGAAATTGCGAAATCCAAAATCCCGAAAGGGAAAAAGTCTCGACCACATTTGTTGGTTGGTTGTGGAGTTAATGCCAGCGTTTGATCATGTAGGAATAACTCAGAAGGACCTGTGGAATACACCTTGTGTGTGTGGTATTTCATGTGGGGAAACCAAAGAGTCAATCTGACTTAGGGGAAGATTTAGAACGATCCTGCGTGAATCTTGACTTGAGGGTCGGGGGTCTGCTCCAATTGTGGTAGCAGAGCTTGATTTTGTCTGTATATTTCAGGCAGAGTGAGCTAAAGGAAAAGGAGTAGTCTGATACACATCAGTTTGGTATCAGAGCATAGAAAGAGTTCTTTGCTTTTTGTAGCAGAGAGAGGAGAAATTTTACACCCATGCCACCGAGAAGAAGAGACAGACCAATGCCTGATCCAGCAGTGGAAATGGAAATGCGTGAATTACGTTCCAGGCTTGATGCCATGGAGAAATCACAGAGGTGCAAAGTTGATGCTGGGGATATCAGCGAGGCTGAAAGTGCAAATAAAGCTGGAAATGAAGAATTTGCAGTCGAAGATACTGCGGATGAACGCCTATTCAGGGTTGTTGCAAGGATAGGTGCTAGAGCAAAAATGGACATTCCAGTGTATGAGGGAAACCCGGATGTTGAAGAGCTTCTAGACTGGATTAGAACTCTGGATAAATACTTCGACTATGAGGATGTTGAGGAAGACAAGAAGGTCAAACATGCCATTACTAGACTTAAAGGGCATGCAGTACTATGGTGGGATGAACTGTAGCTTGACAGACGCTGCAAAGGCAAGCAGAAAATCAAAAGCTGGGATAGAATGGTTGCAAAGATGAAAGCCAAATTTATACCCATGGATTATCAAATCACTCTATTTCGGAGGATGCAAAATTTGAGACAGAAGTTGATGTCAGTGAAAGAATACACTGAAGAATTCTACAAGATAAACATCAGAGCAGGTCATCAGAAAAGCGATGATGAAAAATTTGCTAGGTACATGAATGGTCTGTGATATGACATTCAAGATGAGATGGGCATGATGACTCTTCAAAATGTGGAAGATGCTTATCAGATAGCTCTGAAAGATGAAGAGAAGTTGAGCCAGAAACAAGGTCAAAGAGGATGAGGTAGAAGTCAATCCCAAGGAAAAACAATTGCCCAAGACAGAACTCAGAAACCTAAAGAAGAAGGGAAGAAACCTCAAACTCAACATGAGAGAGGAGGAAGCTCACAGAGAGGGTAGTATGCTGATACAAATACTTTTCCTCGAGCTAGAGGAAGAGGAAGAGGCAGAGGCGGTGAAATAAAATGCTTTGTCTGTGGAAACGTTGGACATAAATCTTATGAGTGTCCAGATAAGAAGAAAGATGGTGGTGAAACTCACATTTCTGAATCTCAAGAACCCAATGTTGAGGCAGAAGATGTTGAGGGCGGAAGATCTTTGATGATGCAGAAAGTTCTCTTGAAGCCAGAGAAGGAGGTAGAGAACCCAGCCCAAAGAAATAGTCTGTTTCAGACTGCTTGCAAAACCAAAGACAAGGTATGCAAGGTCATAGTGGACAACGGTAGCACAGACAATCTTGTATCTACAAATATGGTAGAAAAGTTGGAGCTGGAGACTGTTGCACATCCAAGCCCATACAGAGTTTCGTGGCTACAAAAAGGACATCAGGTAAATGTCACTAAACAATGTTTAGTTGAATTTAAAATAGGAGGATATAAAGATGAAATATTATGTGATGTCATTCCCATGGATGTTTGTCATCTATTATTGGGTAGACCATGGCAATATGACAGAAACATGGTTCATGATGGGAGAAAGAACACGTACACCCTAGAAAAAAATGGGAGGACGCACATGTTGCTACCGATTAAAAACCAAGAGGTGAAAACAGAGATGAGCAACACTGTACTTCTCATGAGTGGGAAGTAACTTCTTAAGGAGGTTAAGAAGAAGGAAGACACACAATTTATTATGGTTAGGAAGACCAAAATTGTTTGAACTAGCACAAGGATAGATGATTTACCAGAAGAAATCCAGGAGTTGCTGGGAGAGTTTGTTGACATAGTAGTGGATGAACTACCTTGTTCGTTGCCACTTGTCAGGAGTATAAGCCATCATATCAATCTTATACCTGGAGCCATTTTACCGAACAAATCCGCGTATAGGTTGACGCCGCAGGAAAATGAAGAAGTTAAGAGACAGGTCCAGGACTTAATGGACAAAGGATTGATTCGAGAGAGCTTGATTCCATGCGTTGTTCCAACAGTGTTCGGCCCAAAGAAAGATGGAGGCTGGAGAATATGTACAGACTCAAGGGCAATCAATAAGATTACCATCAGATACAGATTTCCATTACCAAGGATGGACGACTTGATGGATTGCTTGAGTGGAGAATTTTTTTTTTCAAAGATTGATTTGAAAAGTGGGTATCATCAAATTCGGATGAGAGAAGATGATGAATGGAAGACACCATTCAAGATGAATGAGGGGTTGTATGAATGGCATGTTATGACATTTGCCTTAAAAAATGCACCCAGTACCTTCATGAGACTGATGAACGAAGTCCTGAAGGATTTCATAGGGAAATTCGTCATCGTATATCTTGATGATATATTAATCTTCAGCAAAATAGAAGCATATCACTTAAAGCATTTAGCTACAGTGATGGGGAGATTACAGCAAGAGAAATTGTTGATCAATGTGAAGAAATCATCATTTATGAGAACATAAATCATTTATTTGGGCTTTGTTATCTCTGGAAATGAGTTGAAGATGGATCCAGAAAAGGTAAATGCAATTAATAATTGGCCATCACCGAAGAGTGTATTTGAAGTTCGAAGCTTCCATGGTTTGGCAAGTTTCTATAGGAAATTCAATCAAAATTTTAGTGGAATCAATGCACCAATGATGGATACGGTGAATAAAAGACACAAATCTTTTCACTGGACAGAAGAAGCAAAGAAGAGTTTCAATCTATTGAAGAAGAAGATCACTGAGCAACCAATTATGGTTTTGCCGGATTTCAGCAAGACATTCCAGGTCAGGTGTGACGCGAGTGGATTTGTAATTGGAGCGGTCTTAAGCCAAGATGAGCTAGTCTCATATTTCAGTGAAAAACTGAATGAAGAAAAGATTAAGTACTCCACGTATGACAAGGAATTCTATGCATTCATACAAGCACTGAATAAATGGAGATACTATTTGGTTCCCAAGGAGTTTGTTTTGTACAACGATAATTATTCTTTGCAATTCGTGACTCGACAGGAGAAGTTGAACCAAAAGCATGCTAAATGGGTTGAATTCATGCAGAATTTTACTTTTGTGATTAAGCGTATTTATGGAACTGCAAACAAAGTTGTTGATGCTTTGAGCAGGAAATGTTTGCTTATGCAGGAATTCAAAGTCAAGACTTTGGGTTTTGATAACCTCAAAGAAATGTACAGGGATGACCCAGATTTTAAAGAAGCATATGAGGTGTATGAGAATCCAATTCTCAGAGAAAGAAACCAATGGAATGAGTATATGATCCAGGATGGATTATTATTATTCCAGGGCAATTAGCTATGTATTCCAAAATGCTCCATGAGGGATAATCTGTTGAAGGAAAAACATAGTGGAGGATTGGCCGGACACTTCGGTCATGATAAGACGTTCTCAAAGTTGAATGGCTCATATTTTTTGCTAGGGATTATGACAGATGTTAAGAAATTTGTGACAGATGCAGGATTTGTCAGCACACAAAAGGAAAAAGGCAGAACACAGGGTTATATCAACCATTATCCATACCAGAAAGGTCGTGGGACGCAGTGAGCATGGATTTTATATTGGGATTGCCAAGAACACAGAAAGGCTACGATTCAATCTTTGTAGTAGTCGACAGATTTTCAAAGATGGCACATTTCATACCATGCTAGAAAACCAGTGACGCAACTCATATTGTGAACCTGTTTTTCAAGGAAGTCGTTAGAATTCACGGCTTGCCAAGGAGTATCGTTTCTGATCGGGATACAAATTCGTAGGACATTTCTGGAGGACTTTATGGAAGAAACTGTGGACAAATTTTTCTTTTATCTCAGCGTATCATCCTCGGATGAATGGATAGACAGAGGTCGTAAACAAGATCTTTGGAGAATTGCTAAGGAGCTTAGTGACTGAACACCACAGTCAATGGGATCACATTCTACCACAGGCGAAATTCGCTTACAATGATTCACTCAATAGAAGCACAAGGCAGAGTCCATTCTAGATTGTATATGGAATGTAGCCAAGGGGAGTTTCTGAATTGAAAGATTCAGAACAAGCTGAATTCAGGAGTGCTAGTGCAGAAGACTTTGCAGAAGGAATGAAGGATCTTCACAGCCGAATCAAGGAGCGATTGCAGAGTTCAAGTCAAGAATACAAGTGGAGAGTAGATCAACACAGGCGAGAACTTCAATTTGAAGTTGGTGATATGATTCTTGCACATCTAAGGAAGGAGAGATTCTCAAGGGGAACGTATAACAAACTGAAGATGAAAAATATTGGACCGTGCAAGGTCATAAGGAAATTCAGGGCAAACACATATGAGATTGAATTACCCGATGGGATTGGAATCTCACCGATATTCAATGTTGCGGATTTGTACCCTTACAGAGCTGAAGAAGTAGGAGCGGAGGATGAAAAAAAAGAGGTTTAATGGACCAAACAAATGCCTATAGCTGAAAATTCACAGATGGAAAGCATAATTGACAAGAGTATTAGCAAAAAGACCAGGAGAAAAGAGTATTTTGAATACTTGGTCAAATGGAAGGGACATCCAGTTGAAGATGTTAGTTGCGAAGATGAAGCAGAAATTCATAAGCATGGACAGACTATGCAAGAGCTCATGAACAGGAGTTCATGAAAATTTTCAAGTGAGGGAGTATGATGCAGGAGCATTATAAGCAGCCAACCAAGCAAGCATAAAGGCGGAAAAGTGCAGCACACATTTTGCACATTTTAAAATGTTTTTGAAAAATTAATGAGTAGATATTAATGTAGTAGTTAAAGGAAGCGTACTTGCATGTTGTAAACAGATCTTGAGCGATTTTCTCTCATCTTTCGGGTGTAATAGACATTAAGTCTGTTTAATGAAAGTAGGTAGATTTGAATTAAGGGATTAGACAGTTTTAGAGAGTAGGAGGGAAAATGGGTATAGACACCCTCACCCTTGTATTATTGTATGATTAGAACATAAGAGAAGATTTTTTTCATAAGCCGTTGAGCTGTAGAGAAGAACCCATGTACAGGAGCACTTGAGTTAGTTAATATATAAAGATTTGACTCAATTTTCATGGTGTTATGATGCTTACTGTTTACATTTGCTGAATGGTATGCTTACAGTTGATTTATTTCTTTGTTTATGCATTTGTTTCANCTCTTAATGCCTTGCTGAAGAAGGCAATGGGTTGCTCTCGCCCTTCCTCATTTCTCTGCAACAAGACCGCTGCTACTGTATCAAAAGAGGCGAAAGAGAAAATTAGGAAATCTTTGGAATAGTCAGGACTGATCAGCACATGTGCCTCAGTCAATGCCTTTTTTATTTGTACAAAATATTTCCTACGTTCGGCGGTCCATTTCACTTCATTTCCCTTCTTGAGCATGGTTGTGATGTGCTTTACCAGCTCAACAAAATTCGAGACAAATCTCCTCAGAAAATTAATCTTCCCCAGAAAGGCCTGAACTTCCTTCTTATATCTGGGAAGTGACAGGGTCTGAATTGCCTCCACTCTGATAGGATCAATTCTCACTCCTTATGTTGATACTATATGGCCTAATAGCTTCCCCTCCTCCATAGAAAACAAAGATTTTTTGTGATTAAGGGAAAGGCCAAACCTTCGACATTTTGAAAAAACCTTTCTCAGGTGACAGTAGTGCTCTTTGTCAGACCTGGAAAAGACTGTTATGTCATCCAGATAGATCACCATGAACTTATCTTTCTCCCCGATGAAGGCTATGTCCATGGCTCGTTGAAATGTTGCTCCTGCATTCATCAGTCCGAATGGCATTTTGGCATACATGAATGTGCCCCAAGGAGTGGTGAAGGTTGTCTTTTCTCTGTCTTCAGGCATGACTAATATCTGATTATAGCCAGAGAAACCATCGATCATGTAGATCCTAGATGCTCTGGTTACCCTTTGTAAAATGTGTTCCATGTTGGGCAAGGGATAATTGTCTTTCTTTGAGCTCCTGTTCAGGTTCCTAAAGTCGACACAAAGTCTGATTTCTCCACTTTTCTTCCTTACCGGAACCAAATTGGCCACCCATTCGGAATACCTCAGGGGAACGATGATCTGGGCCTCTAACAACTTCTTTACTTCTTTCTCCATGACAGGCAGAAACATGGGATTTATTTTTCTTAGCTTCTGCCTGAAAGGCTTAGCCTCTTCCTTCAGTGGGATATTGTGTTCAATGACAGATGTGTCATATGTCTTGAGGTCTTTGTAGGTCCATGCAAACACATCATCAAATTCTTTCAGCAACTCAATATATTCGGATCTCTATTATGTGGTCAAACTCCTTGACATCTTGACAAACTTAGGCTCCTTCGGTGTGCCAATGTTGCACTCGGTTGTGTCAGCATCTTCACCTGAAAACCTATCCTTTACTGCCACATCATTCCCATCGAACAATCTTTCTAAAGGAATTAGTCCCCTCAGAATGTGATTTCTAGGTAGCTGAATGATCTGGTGGTTAGAAATTTTATTTAAAAATAGCTCAGGGTGAGGGTTATCTTTTGTATCAGGATCCTGATCAATGGGCAGCGCAGAAAATTCATCAACAGATTGGAGAAATTTCTCGATTTCCAGATCATCTTTGAATACCTTCCAATGCTTGATATTGTCTGGTACAGAGGACCTATATTTTATCTCAACATCATATTTGGCCATATATGGCTGAGAGACCTTGAACTGGCTAGCTGAAACAGCTAAAGAATCGACCATGGTATTATCCTCCCTTGGAATAAAAGAGATGTTGAAGGCTAAGAAGAAATTGTCAATTAGGTCCCATACTTCATTCCTGTAATTTCTGAGTCGAGGGTGCTTAGCCTGATAAGCGTTTCTGATCTGTTGGATCACCAACTCTGCATCTCCGAACACTGCTACCTCCTAAATTCCCATTTCCCTTGCTGCTCTCAATCCTAGAACGGGGGCTTCATACTCTGCCACATTGTTGGTGGTATCAAACTCTAGCTTGCATGACAGGGATATGGTCTCTTAAGAAGGTGACACAAAAAACACCCCAGTACCAGCGCCTTCTCTAGAACAAGCTTCATCAAAAAACATTTTCCAGATGGGGGTGATGGAGGGAGGAAATTCATGAGGAGTGGAGGGTTTCTCTCTGAGTTTAAGAGGAGGCTCGGGAGCATGAGTGAGTTGCAGTAAACTGGAACCTAAATCAGTGTCTAGGGAAAAAATGGGATGGTTGGTAGTATTGGCGTCATCACTAATTATATAGGCCAATTGGGATTCTCTATATAGCCTCCTATGTTCTCCCCCAAACACTGGGATAGTAGCATAGGTCAAGTCCATATGCAAGGTTCCCCCCAGTATTTTTATCCAAGATCTTGATAACAACATACCGAACTTGGGGGTGACATCAGCCACTACAATATCCATGACCACACTTTTCATGGGCAACTGAAACAGGGTCACGACCAGGTCTTTGATAACCCCGAGACATTGAACTTTCCTGGAGTCGAAGGAATAGAGGTCATGATAGGCTCAGGTGACTTCTAGCCCTAGTTCTTCCATGACAGTTTTAGGCATGAGGTTGTGAGAAGCTCCTGAATCCATCAAGCAGTTGTGCAGCACCTTATCGTGTATATTCAAGGAAATGTAGAAGGGAGGGGATGAGTCATTC
>JZKD02S2054955.1:86919-103304 GCA_000966675.3 Picea glauca | reverse complement strand
ATGGTTCAACCTCAGCATTAATTTTCTGACATATAGACCATGGCATTATATTGGATGTTGCTCCTAAGTCTACCATGCAATTGTGTATGTTTGTATTAAACACTTCGAAAGTTAACAAAAACGGAGGTACATTTTTGCGAGTACTTAGGGTAGTAGCTTGTGGTTCTTTACTCGCAGTTTCTGAAACTACTTTATTTACATTATTTACAGTATTTACAGGAAGGCTTCCTTTATCTTGAGGATCAGGGTTATTTTTAGTGGAAGTCTTCTAAGGCACTTTGTTCTGAACAACCTTATTACCATTTGAATTACCGTTTTTACTATTCTCTAGGATGTTCTGTAACATTTTTTGTAGCAAAAACGGAAACTTCAACAACTCATAAACAGAAATGATAGCCCTTAACTTTTTAAGATCTTCAACTAAATCATAATATAAGTTGGGGTTCACATGACTCTGTTTAGCCTCAACTGGTTTAGATTTCTTTGGGGGCAAAGTCATGGTGTTTTCAGAAGAAGGTTTGTTCGTTGTCTTACTCCTAGTATTGTAGGGGTGAATCGTCTCGAAGTTAGCTTGAAAGATGCTATCCGAGAAGTGTCCAAAAATGTTTGGAGAAGACTCTTCTTCTTGAATTGTCTCTTGTTCAACAACCTCTTCAGGAATCTCAGGAGGTATCAAGTTATCCTGGCCTTCTAGAATTGTTTGTAAGGCGTATTGCAGACTTTCTAGATTAAGGCCTTCAGTAGTAGGATTAGGCCGGTTGGGAGGAAAAGACTTCCTGAACGGGGGTTTGTAAGGCCCTTTGATCGAAGAAGCTTCTTCGGTCATCCTTTTTAAATCTATAACTTGATTCAACAGTTTTTGAAGGACTTTAGTTAAGTTTTCTAAATCAGATCTTTCAGGTTGCGTTTTACTTTGAGTAGGTCTTTGGAGAATTTCGATCTTCTTTTTGGAAGAAGAACTAGTTTCTGTTTCATTGCTAGTAGTGTCTTTTAAACTAAGGTTGTCTTTTTCAATATGGTTGGCCTCTTCGAAGGCCTCTAGCAACGTGGCTTTCTTAGATCATTTAACCCAAATAGCTATATTTTGATGCAAAGCTTTGGTGTAATATGCTATTATTAGACTCTCGGCAGGCATGGAATCAATAGGGATTCGGTTTTTAAGTGTTAAGAATCTTTGATTAAAGTCTTTAACTTTCTCTTTTGGGTTCATTTTTAAGCTAGAAATCTCCATAACTAGAACTTCTGGAGTCTTATCGTCTCCGAATTTTTCCAAAAAGCAGGATTCAAACTTATCCCAAGACACGATGGTGTGGGGTTGCTGGGCAAAGTACCATGTGGATGCATTCCCCTCGAAAGTGTAAGGGAACAACCTGTAGACAACGTATTCATTCTCGACATTGTGGAGTCTCATGGCTAACATAAACTTTTTAATGTGATCTTCGGCGGCTTGTTTAGAGTCGGGGTCGAACTTGGGGAGCCACTACTCCAGATGTTTGGGTAAGGGATGCTGAGGACCAGGAACGGCTACTGCATCCTAGTCAAGCCAAGGTCTAGTAGGGTTATTCTGATTTGTCATTGGTGTAGTGGATGTAGAAGGCCGTGAAGGGGAACTGCCTTCGTCAGAGGAGTCTCCTCCTGAAGAAGAAGGAGATGATGGAGGTGGTGAGGGAGGTATACCAGATCCTCTTGCAGCAGGAGTGTCGATTGGATTTGTAGGGTTCACAGTGAGGTTAGTGCCATCGAGTTGCTCTCTGATATCAGAGAAATCTAAAGGTTTCCCCAAAGGACGGTTTGGTTTTCTTAAACGGGGTAAGGCACTATGTGTTCTTATGAGAGACTGTCGAACAATCTCTTGTAGGTCACCACCTGCGGGGTTTGGAGTTACTGGTTCAACTGTGATCGGTGGATCGTTGTTTGAAGCAGTTGTTGTTTGAGGGGGAATATTATCGTTCGAATGACTTCTTGTCACTATAGGTGAGCGATTAGGTGGGAGGATTCTTATGACTGCCTCGTGCCATTAATAAGTCTCAGGCCCCTCCTTCTAGCGTCATTTGTTGGCGGGCGAAATTGACCGTCCGTCAACTAGAAGAGTGGAACCGGTCCGGGGTTGTCTAAATAACCCAAGACGTTTGGAATGAACCACCCTGACGGGTTTAGCGGCTCCGTTAGCCGATCTAAGGTCCTAAGAAAACAAAAAAGGGAAAACTATTCTAAACTAACTAAAACTAACTATTAAACAAACTAAACTAATCTAACTATTCTATATATACAATCTACTAACTAATGCTATACTAACTCTAACTAATTAACTATCTAACTACTAATGGAAATATAACTTATTCACAAAATGTACAATATCTACAATTTATAGATTTGAATAAAACCTGAAAAACTCGTTTATATTCTATCCTAAGATAGAGAAAGATATTTTTGTTGATTTTATAATTTTATGAACAGAAAATAAAACAAAACTAACTAAACTAAACAACTAATATACTAATTCTAACTATAAAACTAACTAACATATATCTAACTAAACTATTTAAATTATACTAACAAATTAGCTAATAAATAGATAACAAACTGACCTAGAAAAGCACTCTAGGTTTGTCCTACGTATGATGATTGTCTTAGTTGATCGGAGGGAGGAAACCCGCTCCAAATTATCCAGGAGCTTCTCGTAAACGATAGCTACAGTGCTTCTTCAATTATGATTACAGGACAAACAAGACATAAAAAATTACAACAATCTTATGATTTACAAATCTTCACAGTTAGATAAACCCGTATGCAAAGATCTATACGAAATGATTCAATTAAGAAAGAAGAGAAATCTGTGATTCATTAATTGAAACATATTAATTGTTGTACTTTTTTAAGTAATGAAAGAAATTAGATATGGATAAAACATTAATTAAATCATATCATTCAACAATGGACTATGATAGCTAAAGTAGTCTATAATCAACTGTAAATGACATGCATAAACTTGAAACAAAAGATTGATATTATGAAAGCGAAAGCTGTAGCAGAACATCAACTTCTGTCTCAGTTTGTATTAGAAATCCATAGCTTGGTTCTCCTACAAGTGAGGATGCCTTTATTACAAAAAATAATGAGTATTTAAAGACCTTCTACAGGGTAAAACATCCCTGTAGAAGTTATCAAACTGTTTTACAGAAAATCTGGGAAGATATCCCAAGTCTGACTAAACTAAGAAACTAAAATCAAAACTAAATCACACAAATATCCCCTATGCTGTCCAGCGTTCCCAATGCAATTTGGATGTACCTGAAAAGGGTCAAAAATGGATAAGTCAAGAGGATTCTTTATTGATAAAAATAAAAATTAAAAAAATCTAATTCTATAGACTAGCTACAGAATCTTGCGATTCTGTAGCTGGTCTAAATAAGACACAGAATCAACATTGAAATATTTTCAAATCATATAAAGAATTCAATTCAATTTTCATCCAATAGCTATTTGAAAATGAGTCATTCAAATTCAAAATTGTTATACCATTTTGAACTCAAACAAGACTTAGATCAATCGAATGACTACAGAGATAGTTGTATTCTGTTTCGTTTGTTACCAAAAAGTCGGGCGAACAGAATCATAATCAAACAGTTATAAAATCGTTTCATATCAAATTAAACTCGATACAATTGAAACAAATCACAGGCAATTGTTATGTTGCTTCATCAACAGGAGACACGATCGAATCCAAACAAGCTCATTTTCAAATCGACAAAACTGTAAAATGATCATTACCACAAGCGAATTAACTCGAAACTAGCATGTAAATCAACTCAAATGAAATCATAACAGGATCAATCAGTTGGTAACAGAGTTCGTAAGAGATATCTGATAGTTTGTTATTGCAAATTGGGGCAGACAAAATCATTCATGAAATCGTTTATTGAATTCTTTTGAAGCGAGTATTACCTGAATTTCTTTATGCGAATTTGACAGGAATAACATAAGTCGGTCTGAGTTAACAAACTCGTTTGAAAATTAAAATTAATAGAGCTGCAATCAAGTCTATTTTTTATACGAATACAACTCATAAAATCGATCGAACTAACTGAAGATACATAGCAATCCAATCAAGTGAATCGAATAGTTGAGGTTTAACTCAGTCATCGTGGATCAAAACCATTCCATGATTCAGGCGTGAATATCATTCACACAGGCTTAAATGAGAGTATTGTTTTCATGAAAAACAGAATTGTTCTTTCCAAATCGAAATCGAACAGAGTTGTATTCCCGATTTAGAAAATTATATGACACATCATATTAAAAGATCATAACAACCAAGTTCATGAAATCGTTCGACAATCACAACATACAGACTATCCATAACGAAATCAAATCAAAACATGATCGCATTCTAAATCTAGCACGAAAAACTTCCTATTCAAATTGGATACAAACAAATTCAAAGCAAATCATCAATTTCGTTAACTCAATCAGACAAATGATCAAATCAAATCCAATCGCAAACCAATCAAATCCAATAAAAATCTATCAGTGACTAAACTGGGCATGAGCAAATCGTGTATCCAAATCGAAGCTTCATTTATTTTTAGCAAAAAAAAAATGTACAGGATGAACACATTGTGATAGAGCCATTTCAAAGGATAAACAGAGCTATTCGAAACCAAATTCAAATCATTATATTAATCCTAGGAATTCACAAAATGCAATTGATACGAAATTCATACCTGTATGACGAGCAGACGGCTTGCTCATGACATTTTGGAGTTGACTACGGCTATGGCTGATTCAACGTTCTTAAAAACGATGGAACCAGTAGTCCTCTGCTTCCTAGCAGTTGCTTGAAGTTTGTCTCGTTGACTGGTCAATACTGCAACTTGATTTTCCAGCGATTGGATTTTCAATTGAAGTAGTGGGACGTCCATATAGTATCGTTCCAACCATAAATCACATTGGTCACAGGAAGACTGTCCGGGTTTTGAAAGTGCAGGTGAGGGTTTGGTTGAGTTTTCGAGGGTTTCGTTAGGTAGTTTTATCCCAGGGTAGCTAGGATTATTTCTTAGTCAAGCGGTAAGATTCGAAACGAAGTCATAAGGTGGCTCGGAGCACAGACCCTGTGAGTAAGGGTACTCACTCGCTAGAAAGCGTTCTACGTCAGAGTCTGAATCCTCACTAAGGACAATGGGCTTTTTCTCAGCACTAGGTTTAGGTTTATTCCTAGCCATTCTCTAAATAAGTCAAGCGTTCTTTTTACCCTTGGTGTCAACAGTAGGGTTTGCCTTGGCCTTTTTGCTCACAGGATTTTTTATAGTCTCATACTTCTCAGTTATAATGTCTGGTAAGTTAACATCAGGGTCGGCCAAAGGCTTAGGAGAGGGCAGTAGGACATGGAAGGGTACGGGTGGCTCGACCTTGGCTTCCATAACCACAGGCTTGTCAACCTGGACAGGGTCTGTATCACAAAAACCATTTCGAGCGACAAAAGTTGGCCAGCTATCACCGTGGAGACTTAAGTAATGAACAATGATAAGTCTAATTAGTCAATGGTGAAACAGTCTACTATCATCCTTCTCCCTTTTAAACCTTTTTGACATTTTATATAGGTTACGCTGGAGGTACAAGGGCATATTCAACGAGTATCCCATAAAATTCATTAAAAAATGCACGTGGTAGAGAAAAACGAGTCCATATCGACCCTCATAGGTCACGAATTGCTTAACTATTATGAAAAGGTCATGCCATCATGGTTTAAGAATGGATATGGGCATACCTCTATCACAAGATGTGACCTTTCGCAAGACGAACAGTAGTGCCATGGAACCTCTTCCACTTTCAAATTTTTGAACCAATATTGGCCTGTGGCAGGTAACCCTGTAGCAGAACTGATAAATTCTTCATTGATTTCCAACTGAATGTCGCCCACCTTGGCTCTACAACCATCACAATTCAAGGCAAATTGTTGTGCCATAGCTAGATTAAAACCCTTAAATCGCTATATAAAGGTTAGCCAACCATTATCCTCCAAGTCTTTTCGGGCATTGTCGAACGGTAGTAAGGCTTGGCTACCGTTCGGCTCAATTCACACCACCGGTGCCATGGAGCCGAACACACGGTGAACGAGCCAGGGTTTGGGTCAAAGAATACGCAGGAGCAGAGTGCACGAAGGGTTACTCGATCTAACAGAGGTGAAACAGGGATAAGGGATAGGCATTAATGCCATTGTGCGAAGGTGGTGGAGCTTATCTATGCCATGCATAATAGTTATTGCTAATCGTACAACCACCGGATTATAGCTGTTCTACTCATTATAGTATAGTTTAACCATCATATCACTTGGCCGACCAATGAAATGGTAAGTGCATAAAACAACGCGCGCAATGGAATGTTATGCCAAAGTTTTAAACCAAACTTACAATTCGAAACCAATACCAATGTTTTGACTATATCACATGCGATGTATCAATTCATATCAAGAGTTTAACCGAGGTACCAATGCGTTTTGAAACTAGGTGTTATATCAAATGAAATACATCAAGGGTTTACCCATAACACTTATATATTTTCATGGGACCAATGGTCAAGTAAATCATACAAATAAATCCAATTGCCAATAAATCACAAACTTAATCATTCATTAAACGAAACTACATGATCAATCAAAGAATGCCAAGTGAGTGTAGATCAAAAGAGTTTTGCAAACTGTATAAAAATGCAAGCGCAATAGGCATATCGACAAGAAGGATAACAACAGTTCAAATAATGATTTTAATGCGACTTCGAAAGACCAAGTTTTCACGCTTATAGTCGTGAAAATAGAAATGAAGGTAACGTGCAAACGTCACAAAAATAGAAGTGTCGTTTACTTGAAAATTGCGACAAAAAAATGATGTTTGCAAAACATTGGTGTAGGCAGCTTATAGGACAATGAAAAAAAGTGAATTGGTTGCCAACAATGGTGACACACTGGTAGAAGCAGTTATCTCTGCCAAAAGAACAAATTCAGATTAGAACAACAAAGATAATTTCAACTCAAAAATAACAACCAGAAAATCGTATAAACATCATCATTAACCAACTTTTCCAGCAATGTTTTAAAATATGAAAACAGATAACAATCTTAAGATCAGCGAGTCATGATATTAAAGATAAATATCCAATAATGTTGACAGAGCCACTTCTGCCAGCAGGCATCCATAGCCTCAACAGGGTTGTCATTTAACCCACTCTGACATCTGTATCCTGCCAAGAAATTCCAGATCCGAATAAAGGATGTTTAGAGGTTTCTTATTGCAAATTTTCATATACCTGATATTGTTTCGCTGCCAGCGGGCCTGTTCAGTACCTCGACGAAGTTGCCTTGGCGCCATGCATGCATTTTCCCGCTACCAGCAGACCTGTTCAGCATCCTCGCGGGTTTACAAGCACTTCCCACAGCTCTATTATTGATTTATTTTGTTTTATTTTTTATAGATATATAGTTGAGCGGGGTGACGCTGAAAATCATGATATTTTAACATATTTTTCAGACCTCATCAGAATTTTTTAGAACTGTCCTTAATTAAGATCCAGAGATGTTTTATTTACAAAAAACAACTTCCTAAGGCAGGGAGACGTCTTCTGAGTCATTCCCTTAAGGAATAGGGACATCGTAAGAAGATTAATAGATGATCATGACAACCTTTACTCAAAGATCGAAATCAGTCAACTTCCTTCAAACAACAAACTTTTTGCCAATACAGATATAAATTTTACTAATGTTCATACAATTTTCTTAGCAGTTATTTCAGCGAAGGAATTTTCTGTTTTCTTTTTCTAAATAGCTCAATAATATAGGTATGAATATCTCAAAAACACAAGCTGAGAAATCAAAAATAAAAATAAACGAAAAAGCAAACAAAGCAAAATATGTACATAATATACAAGGGTTGTTATCAAGCAAAGTATATTTTCAGGGCTTGACCATTCACCGGATAGGTGTCAGGCTACCCTTCTAGATTCTGCAACTGAAAAGAGCTGGGACCTAACTTTTCAGTGATTAAAAACGGTCCAAGCCAGAAGTTCTGAAATTTCATGTGCTCTCCCTTTCCCTCATGCGGTTTGTCCCACTTCAAGACGAGGTCACCTACTTCGAAGTTTCTGTCAGAGGCAGAGTTAGAATCGAACCACCTTTTGACTATCTGTTGACGCTGATCTAACTTATGTTTAGCTTGGGCTCTTACCTCTTCTAGCTTCATCACAACGTTAATTCGGCTCTCCAAAGGGGGGAAATCTTCTTCTTGTATTTTTTGTGACAACTATAGTGAAGGAAGAAGAATGTGAGGCGGCATAATTTCTTCTCTGTCATAGACGAGAAAAAAGGGGGAGTTACCTACAACAGCTTTCGGTATTACCCTATCAGCCCATAGTGCATTTAACTGTGCATTGTGCCAATTTTTGTGATTTTCAGTCACTTTTCTCTTGATGATTTTAATCAAGTTCTTGTTTGTCGATTCTGCCAATCTGTTGCCCTGGGGGTAATAGCTAGCAGAATACTTCAGCTTAATTCCTTTTTCCAAAGCGAACTTTCTCATCTTAAGAGAGGAAAAGTAAGAAGCGTTATCGAATACTAAACAGTCAGGGATACCAAAACGAGTGATAATATTCGAATTTAGAAAGGCAATTACCTGACTAGTGTTGACAGTTCTTAACACAGCAGCTTCAGACCACCGGGTAAAGTAATTTGTGGCTGTGATGATAAACTTGTGTTGTTGTGACGATGGGGGGTTGATCGGACCTATGATATCAAGGCCCCACTACTGAAAAGGAAAGTCTACTGAAACAGGCTGCAAAGGAAAGGCTGGTTTTTGTAACCACCCTGATGCTTTCTGACAAATGATACACTTACAACATAAAGCATGAGCGTCTCTAAAAAGCGTGGGCCAGTAATAACGGGCTCTCGAAACCTTATGGGCAGTGGTGTCACCATCGAAGTGACCACTAGCTTCCCCTGCATGCAACTCTAGTAAGACCTTTTCTGCTTCGTCTTTCTCAAGACAGCGCATCAGTATGCCATAAAAATTTTGACGAAACAGAATACCATTATACAGATGAAAGGAGGCAGAATTTAATCTCAACGTTCTTCTCTTGGTGGGATCCAGGTGACGGGGGATTGATCCATGTTCAAGACAGAATTTTATATCGTCATACCAGGGACTGACAGCGTTTTGTATACAATAGATTGCATTTTGATCGTGTTGTTCTAGGTTTGACAGATCGTTTTCTTCTTGCTGGCCTTCGACGGAATCAACAACTAACTTGCATAAACCTTTGCCTCTCACTATCTGAGCTGGGGTAATTTATATGTTGTACTCCTGTAAAGAAGTAACCCAGTTAGCCCTCTTTTCCACGAGTTCCTTCTGCACTAACAAGTTTCTAACGGCTGGATACAGGACAATAATCTTCGTCTTGGATTTCAAAAGATAAGACCGAAAGTGTTTGACTGCTTTGAAAACAACGTAGGCTTGCTGATCTACCGTTGGGTAATTTAGTTTTGCGCCTTTGAAAAAGGAGCTCATAAAGGCAATGGGTACTTCATTTTTTTTGGCGTTCTTTTGAGTTAGGACTGCAGCATAGGAATGGTCGGAAGAAAAAGTGTAGAGCGTAAAGCCTTTGGAAAAGTCGGGGCTCATCAGCGAAGGAGAATCTATTATAGCCTTCTTTACTGCATTAAAAGCTTGATCTTCTAAGGATCCCCAATGATATTTTATGTCTTTCTTAATTAATTTTTGCAAAGGTCTGACCATTTCGAAGAAACTGGGGACAAATCTTCTCACGAAGTTAATCTGGCCTAAGAAAGACTGCATAGACTTTTTGGATGTAGGAGGGGGGAGTTTCACGATGGCTTGGGTCCTTTCGGGATCGATAATCATCCCCTCGTTTGACACAATAAATCCTAGGAGTTTACCCTGTTCTACTGCAAAGATGGATTTTTTAGGGTTCAAGGAAATGTCGTATTTACGACATCACTGCAGAACGGCTCGTAAATGAGCTAGATGATCGGTTTTTTTCTTTGAGAACACAGTGATATGATCTAAGTAAACTAAAACGGACTGATTGATCAAGCCTCGGAAAGAAATGTCCATTTCTCTCTGGAAAGTGGCACCGACATTAATCAAGCCAAAAGGCATATTGCGATATGCATAGGTGCCCCATGGGGTACGGAAGGTAGTTTTAAGTTGGTCTGGCGAAGACATCAGGACATGGTTGTACCCCGAGAAACCATCCAATAAAGATAGCCTCTCAGAACTAGATAGTTGTTGAAGGATCTATTCCATGGGTGGGATTGGATAGTTGTCTTTATCAGACGCTTTATTAAGATTTCGAAAATCGACGCAAAGTTGGATTTCCCCATTTTTCTTCCGAACAGGGACAAGGTTAGAAACCCATTGAGTGTGCCTAACAAGGAAGATTATCTTAGCATTTATGAGTTTATTCAATTCTTTTTTAACGGTCGGTTCAAGATTAGGGTGCATTTTTCTTAATTTATGTTGAAAGGGAGAGGTTTGGGGTTTCATAGGAATGACATGCTATATGATATTAGGGTCAAAAGTTTTAAGGTCATCATACATCCATGCAAAAACATCTTTAAATTATTTTAACAATTTAATGAATGCAACTTTTTCTTGTTCAGAACACCCAACCCCTAAATTAATGCACTGAGGATTGTCAATAGTTCTTAAATTCACTTTTTCAAATAATAATGAGGAACTATTGGTTTTACAGTTGACCGATTTTTTGAATTTATCTTGAAGATCATAAAACTTCTCTAATCTAACTACAGATTTAGGGATCGAATTTACCATGTTCGATGAAGATTCAGGAGTTCTCGGATCAGGTATTACCGTGAAATCGCGCAAATTATCGTCGTGAGTGCATTCGTCTATCACCGCGCCTTGAAAAGTTTCTTTCATATGAAGGAAGCTAATAATCTGCTGATCGTCGTCGAAGACCCTCCAGTTCGTGATGTTGTCGGGAATGGATGGCCTAAACAACAACTCAACGGAGAATGCGTCTGGGGACAAGCCTTCTGCAAGGAAGAGTTTAGAAGCTATGTTAGCTAATAGATCTGTTTCAGAGTTATTCAATCTAGGAATAGAATTTATATTGAAAGAGGAAAACTTATTCATTAAATTCCATACCTCGGATTGGTAGCTTTTAAGATGCGGAGACAAACAATGGATAGAATTCCTCACCTGTCTAACCACGATTTCGGAATCGACAAAGACAGTTAAGTTTTGAATGTTCATGTCTAAAGATTTTATGAGACCTTGTAGTAAAGCTTCATATTCTACAGTGTTATTAGTACATTCAAATTCTAGCCTACATGCAATCAATGTTTTGTTACCTGCCGGATCAATAATAATGCAGCCTGCACCGGCTCCTTCTTTGGACTTTGACCCGTCAAAATAAAGAGACCAAATTTGATTTTTATCGGGTGCATGAGAACTTTGTGTAGAAGCTGTTGGCTGCACATATGCTACAATCTCGAACTGTTGTTCTGGGTTGGTGATGGTTGAAGTCTCGGCCATGAAATTGCCAAAAAAGGTGTCCATCCCTTGTACTTTGGGTGAATCGGCAGAAGGTGTAAATGGTTCATTGGGGTCATTCAAATCTGTGACTGTGAACTTAAGGTAATGTTCACAGTTCACCTTGATCTTATTGGGCTTGCTGTTTTTTGGGAGCCACAGGTGAGACCAATCTGTTGCGAAATAGCCATGTAGCTACTCCGACCAATCCCTGCTCAAAAACATACCATACACTTCTGGAATATCGACAACGATAATATCAATTACTTGATGAACCTTGGGGTTAGACGATAATCTTATAAGAACATTCCTTAATTCGCCTATAACTTTAACATCAGTTCGATCAAGTTGGATGATTTTTAATGTACATGGTTCAACCTCAGCATTAATTTTCTGACATACAGACCATGGCATTATATTGGATGTTTCTCCTGAGTCTACCATGCAATTATGTATGTTTCTATTAAAGACTTTGAAAGTTAACAAAAACGGAGGTACATTTTTGCGAGTACTTAGGGTAGTAGCTTGTGGTTTTTTACTCACAGTTTCTGAAACTACTTTATTTACAGTATTTACAGTATTTACAGAAAGGCATCCTTTATCTTGAGGATCAAGGTTATTTTTAGTGGAAGTCTTCTGAGGGACTTTGTTCTGAACAACCTTATTACCATTTGAATTACCGTTTTTACTATTCTCTAGGATGTTCTGTAACATTTTTTGTAGCAAAAACGTAAACTTCAACAACTCATAAACAGAAATGTTAGTCCTTAACTTTTTAAGATCAACTAAATCATAATCTAAGTTGGGGTTCACATGACTCTGTTTAGCCTCAACGGGTTTAGATTGCTTTGGAGGCAAAGTCGTGGTGTTTTCAGAAGAAGGTTTGTTCGTTGTCTTACTCCTAGTATTGTAGGGGTGAATCGTCTCGAAGTTAGCTTGAAAGATGCTATCCGAGAAGTGTCCAAAAATGTTTGGAGAAGACTCTTCTTCTTGAACTGTCTCTTGTTGAACAACCTCTTTAGGAATCTCAGGAGGTATCAAGTTATCCTGGCCTTCTAGAATTGTTTGTAAGGCGTATTGCAGACTTTCTAGATTAAGGCCTTCAGTAGTAGGATTAGGTCGGTTGGGAGGAAAAGACTTCCTGAACAGGGGTTTGTAAGGCCCTTTGCTCGAAGAAGCTTCTTCGGTCATCCTTTTTAAATCTATAACTTGATTCGATAGTTTTTGAACGAATTTAGTTAAGTTTTCTAAATTAGAGATTTCAGGTTGCGTTTTACTTTGAGTAGGTCTTTGGAGAATTTCGATCTTCTTTTTGGAAGAAGAACTAGTTTCTATTTCATTGCTAGTAGTGTCTTTTAAACTAAGGATGTCTTTTTCAATCTGGCTGGCCTCTTCGAAGGCCTCTAGCAACGTGGCTTTCTTAGATCGTTTAACCCAAATAGCTATATTTTGATGCAAAGCTTTGGTGTAACATGCTATTATTAGACTCTCGGTAGGCATGGAATCAGCAGGGATTTGGTTTTAAAGTGTTAAGAATCTTTGATTAAAGTCTTTAACTTTCTCTTTTGGGTTCATTTTTAAGCTAGAAAGCTCCATCACTAGAACTTTTGGAGTCTTATCGTCTCTGAATTTTTCCAAAAACCAGGATTCAAACTTATCCCAAGACACGATGGTGTGGGGTTGCTGGGAAAAGTACCATGTGGATGCATTCCCCTCGAAAGTGTAAGGTAATAACCTGCAGACAACGTCTTCATGCTCGACATTGTGGAGTCTCATGGCTAACATAAACTTTTTAATGTGATCTTCGACGGCTTGTTTAGAGTCGAGGTCGAACTTGGGGAGCCACTTCTCCGGATGTTTGGGTAAGGGATGCTGAGGACCAGGTACGGCTACTGCATCCTGGTCGAGCCAAGGTCTAGCAGGGTTATTCTAATTTTCCATTGGTGTAGTGGGTGTAGAAGGTCGTGAAGGGGAACTGCCTTCGTCAGAGGAGTCTCTTCCCAAAGAAAAAGGAGATGATGGAGGTGGTGAGGGAGGTATACCAGATCCTCTTGCAGCAGGAGTGTCGATTGGATTTGTAGGGTTCACAGTGAGGTTAGTGCCACAGAGTTTCTCTCTGATATTAGAGAAATCCTAAGGTTGCCCCAAAGGATAGTTTGGTTGTCTTAAACGGGCTAAGGCACTATGTGTTCTTATGAGAGACTGCCGAACAATCTCTTGTAGGTCGCCACCTACGGGGTTTGGAGTTACTGGTTCAACTATGATCGATGGATCGTTGTTTGAAGTGGTTGTTGTTTGAGGGGGAATATTATCGTTCAAATGACTTCTTGTCACTATAGGTGAGCGATTAGGTGGTGGAGGAGTCTTACGACCGCCTCGTGCCATTAATAAGTCTCAGGCCCCTCCTTCTAGCGTCATTTGTTGGCGGGTGAAATTGACCATCCTTCAACTGGAAGAGTGGAACTGGTCCAGGGTTGTCTAAATAACCCAAGCCGTTTGGAATGAACCACCTTGACGGGTTTAGCAGCTCCGTTAGCCGATCTAAGGTCCTAAGAAAACAAAAAAGGGAAAACTATTCCAAACTAACTAAAACTAACTATTAAACAAACTAAATTAATCTAACTATTCTATATATACAATCTACTAACTAATACTATACTAACTCTAACTAATTAACTATCTAACTACTAATGGAAATATAACTTATTCACAAAATGTACAATATCTACAATTTACATATTTGAATAAAACCAGAAAAACTTGTTTATATTCTGTCCTAAGACAGAGAAAGATATTTTTGTTGATTTTATAATTTTATGAATAGAAAATAAAACAAAACTAACTAAACTAAACAACTAATATACTATTTCTAACTATAAAACTAACTAGCATATATCTAACTAAACTATTTAAATTATACTAACAAATTAGCTAATAAATAGATAACAAATTGACCTGGAAAAGCGCTCCAGGTTTGTCCTGTGTATGATGATTGTCTTAGTTGATCGGAGGGAGGAAACCAGCTCCAAATTATCCAGGAGCTTCTCGTAAACGATAGCTGCAGTGCTTCTTCAATTATGATTAAAGGACAAACAAGACATAAAAAATTACAACAATCTTATGATTTACAAATCTTCACAGTTAGATAAACCCGTATGCAATGATCTATATGAAATGATTCAATTAAGAAAGAAGAGAAATATGTGATTCATTAATTGAAACATATTAATTGTTTTACTTTTTTAAGTAATGAAAGAAATCAGATATGGATAAAACATTAATTAAATCATATCATTCATCAATGGATTATGATAGCTAAAGTAGTCTATAATCAACTGCAAATGACATGCATAAACTTGAAACAAAAGATTGATATTATGAAAGCGAAAGCTGTAGCAGAACATCAACTTTTGTCTCAGTTTGTATTAGAAATCCATAGCTTGGTTCCCCTACAAGTGAGGATGCCTTTATTACAAAAAATAATGAGTATTTAAAGACCTTCTACAGGGTAAAACATCCCTGTAGAAGTTATCAAACTGTTTTACAGAAAATCTAGGAAGATATCCCAAGTCTGACTAAACTAAGAAACTAAAATCAAAACTTAATCTCACAAATATCCCCTAGGTTGTCCAGCATTCCCAATGAAATTCGGATGTACCTGAAAAGGGTCAAAAATGGATAAGCAAGGAGGATGTTTTATTGATAAAAATAAAAATAAAAAAAATCTAATTCTATAGACTAGCTACAGAATCTTGCGATTCTGTAGCTGGTCTAAATAAGACACAAAATCAGCATTGAAATCAATTCAAATCATATAAAGAATTGAATTCAATTTTCATCCAATAGCTATTTGAAAATGAGTCATTCAAATTCAAAATTGTTATACCATTTTGAACTCAAACAAGACCAAGATCAATCGAATGACTACAGAGATAGGTGTATTTTGTTTTGTTTGTTACCACAAAGTCAGGTGAACAGAATCATAATCAAATAGTTATAAAATCGTTTCATATCAAATCAAACTCGATACAATTGAAACAAATCACAGGCAATTGTTATGCTGCTTCATCAACAGGAGACACAATCGAATCCAAACAAGCTCATTTTCAAATCGACAAAACTGTAAAATGATCCCTGCCACAAGCGAATTAACTCGAAACTGGCGCGTAAATCAACTCAAATGAAATCATAACAGGATGAATCAGTTGGTAACAGAGTTCGTAAGAGATATCTGATAGTTTGTTATTGCAAATTGGGGCAGACAAAATCATTCACGAAATCATTTCTTGAATTCTTTTGAAGCGAGTATTACCCGAATTTCCTTATACGAATTTGATAGGAATAACATAAGTCGGTCTGAGTTAACAAACTCGTTTGAAAATTAAAATTAACAGAGCTGCAATCAAGTCTATTTTTTATAAGAATACAACTCATAAAATCGATCGAACTAACTGAAGATACACAACAATCCAATCAAGTGAATCGAACAACTGGGGTTTAACTCAGTCGTCGTGGATCAAAACTGTTCCATGATTCGGGTGTGAATATCATTCACACAGGCTTAAATGAGAGTATTGTTTTCATGAAAAACATAGTCGTTCTTTCCAAATCAAAATCGAACAGAGTTGTATTCCCGATTTAGAAAATGATATGACACATCATATTAAAAGATCGTAACAACCAAGTTCATGAAATCGTTTGACAATCACAGCATACAAACTATCCATAACGAAATCAAATCAAAACATGATCGCATTCTAAATCTAGCACGAAAAACTTCCTTTCAAATTGGATACAAACAAATTCAAATCAAATCATCAATTT
>JZKD02S2054955.1:32343-47238 GCA_000966675.3 Picea glauca | reverse complement strand
GGGCCCCTGGTTACATGTGTCGTCTCCCTATTGGTCCAAAGGTCACATCCCCCACCTGCTGTCTGACAACCCGTCGCCCCTGGACGTCATCCTCCACTAGGCCCACTTGTCCCACTTGCCCCCGGGTCGAAGTCCCATCCTGTTACTGCTGTCAGTCCACGTTGTCAGCGCCATAACACCATTCACTCATGAAAAGCCCCCTTTGGCGACTTCTACCCCCAATCACAAACCTCCACGTAAGTCGTCTGTATACTTTGGTGACCGTCACCTGCCATATCACCCCAAGTGGCCCGTTGTACATTAATAACCGGATAATATGCCCTTTGTCATGCTGACCGTTTTCCCGCGTCCGACCGACTCAGTTTTGAATAAAAGTACCGTTGTGCCCCTTTTCACTCGTTATTCATCGCTCGCGCCAGAACCATCCCTCGCACCAGAAAACTTATCTATCATATTTCCATTGCTTCCCCGTTGTTTTCCTCCACCACAAGTAGACCCCACTAACATTGTTTGTTGCAGGTACAGTTGCCGAAATGGTGTCTAAGACAAAGCAAGCTGAAGAGGAAGAAAATCCGTTCATTCCTCCTCTGGTCGATCTGGATAAAATCCCTCTAGTTGACAAAGATCGTTTGATAGCGAACACCATATGCAGTTTTGACTTCTCTGATCTGCAGTCATGGCTCCGGGAAGTTTTCCTAGACCAGAGTGATGAGATTGGGCTCTGGGAGTCCAATTTGCCCCTATATCTGTTCCCCCAAATCCACCATTTCCCAAAATTTACACTCAAGTGCCAAGCTCACTACATCCCCGATCAGAAAGCCATTGTTTCTTCGTCTGGGGACGTCCTCTTCTTCATAACCCCAGAGGATATCGACCAGATGATGCAGATAACCCGCCCAGAATCTGCCGCGCCATTCAACCTGGAAATCCTCACTGAGCTCTATCAAAAAATGACTTTCCTGCAGAGAGCTCAGATAGTGGAGCTTTTCCTCCCCACTTCCGCTCCACTCCCGACCACAAATCCTCCGTACCCTTCTTCTTTGTTTTCCACCAAAGGAAATCAGATTATTTCCTCCCTGTGTGCCCTGCTTGGGTACTATTCTGATCAATGGGTAGATGAACCCATCCTGGGTTTTCTATCTATCTTCTTGAATGACGAACAACCGACCACGCAGTTCAACTACAGTGCTTTCCTAGCCAATAAAATCCATGAACAATTGGTGAATTTTGCCACATAGGGCATGTTCAGGTATTCATCCATTCTGGCCTATATGTTCGTCTACTTCCAAGCAGACAGGTTCAAGTTCTCCATGCAGAAGATGGACACCGACGGGAGGCCACAGCCAATCACAGCGTGGACGTCTCTTCTAAAGCAAAATTCAGTCGAATACGATTTCACAGCATTCATTGATCAGTTTTACCACCCTGTGGTAAGTATGTTGAGTGGCATGCCTGAGCCACGAATAAACGACGAAGTCCGAAGAATTCTACACCTATCGGACGAGGCAAAGACAGGAGACTAATACTTGTACCAGAATCACTCAGAGATTCGAGTTTATGGGTGCGAGTTGGCACCGTACAAGCTTCCAATATATATACCGGTAAGAGTTTTCGCATTGGAATATATTAGACAAATAATGAATTCTGATGATATTCACTTTGTTTCCCTCAAAAAGAAGCAACAATTGCGGATCAAAGGGAAGATCGGCTCTTTCATCTGCAACAACAGAGGCGCAGGTGACGAGGCAGACAAACTGTTGAGGGAAATGAAATTTCTGACAAGTTTCACCTGGAATTATGATCCTTGCATAATCATTTCTGAGATGAGAGTCAGAAATAAGAATGCCCCATATGCACATGAGCCCAGACCCAAAATCGAAAGATTTGCTAATCAAACAGAATGGGAGCCTGATACGTTGGTGGACGTGGAACCAACTGTCGGGATGGAAAAGCAGGTAGCCTCAACAAGCGCGCCCCCCACTGCCACACCTCAGAATCCCAAGGAAAAGAGGCCTCGGCAAGAATCGTCTTCTCCGGTAACAGAGGTGTCTTCGGAGGAATTTAATATGCACGCCAAAAAGCCAAGGACTGTTCCAACGATAGGCACGACAGTGGAGCAAGAGATCACAACCACCACAGTGGCCACCCCAGGGGTCAAGCCCACAAGTCTAGCTTTCGGCTCGAGTCGACATAAGGAAATAGAAAAAGCATTAAAAACCACAGACTCTCCCTTAGATACTCCACCAAGCAAGACCGAGCCCAAATTGGGCATTTTTGAAAAATATGACTTGATCAAAAAGAAGAACCATACCCTTACCAACAGCGCTTATGCCCAATTTCAGAAGCAGTCAGCCACAACTCAACACAGGCTCCTTTCGGCATTTGATACAGAGAAAGGGAGGATGCATATGGCCTACCTCCATGCACAAGTGTCGGATCCCAAAGTAATATCCGATTACAAAAGGGTCACCGTCGAGTTCCAGGCCAAGGACGTGCACCCAGCAGACCAGATGGATCTGCATAAGCAGACCGGAGAGATGGTTTTCCACACTTTAGCCCATGCTATAGCTTCTGCTTCAAAGTATCACATAGCTTTGAGCAATGCCCAGACACAACTAAAGATGGAGAAAATATCATCTTTCGCGAAGGACAACAAAATCAAAACATTGGAGGAGCTGGTCCTCAAGATTGGTTATGACCCTGCGAATGTCAAAGCAGCTGAAGAAATGATTAAGAAGAAAAACGCTAACATCGCGTCCTTAAGGAAGCAGCTAAAGCTCCCTCCAACAGAGGACCCACAAACGAAGGAGATAGCCAAAAAAGAAGCGGAAAAAGATGAAATGCTGAGATTACTCATGGAGAAAAATGCTCAGTTAAGGGAGATGGAGGCCGAGATGGAAAAACTGTTAAAGGAGAAATAGCAGATGAAGACAATGGAAGGCATCCCCTTAAGTGCTATCCCCATCGCAGGATTGAGCACAGCGACAGTGACAACAATTCCATCCACAACAGTAGTGCAGGTACCAGAAGGCACCATAGATCTGGCTAAGTCTATGGAGAGAATGAATTTGCAAGAGTCCGAAATCAGTAGACTCAAGAAAGAAGTGGAAAATCTCCAAGAGCTAAAGACTTCCTTCCAGACAAGTCTAGCCAAAGAGACGCAGGTGAATGAGCAAATCAGGAAGGAGCTACAACAGCTCCAAAAGCAGACCGTGGCAGGGAAGACTCTGGCTGAGGCCAAAGAAGTGATATGGACTGATATTTCCAAGTCCATAAATGAAATATGGACAATGTTTCAAATAATGTTTGAGCAAAATGAGTTGTTCGAAAGGAGCAAACAAGTTGTGGAGAAAATCAGGACAGAGCTGGGAGACATGCCAGCCCAAGCTAATGAAATCATAAGGTTCCTAAATTCAAAGACTAGGGAGGAACTAGAAGAATTGAAAATCGAGGACAGGACATAAACTATATTGGAGGTGAAAAGAGTTATGACCAAAAGAGGCCTCATGCTTCAACTTGAAGAGAAAATCCAAGTTATGGATCAAGGAGTACAAAGGTTTTTCCACAAGATAGATGCTCTGCAAAAGAAAGGCTTGCCTGGTATGAAGGTCATCAATGATAAACTGATGACACTCCCTGATTATAAGAAGAAGTTGGCCGAAGCGTCTGTTTCCAAATTTGTAGGGGTACAAGGGAGTATCACGGGAAAATCATTCATAGAAGCCCTGTAGTTGGATATTGATATCCAACATGAAATTAAGCACATATTCGTCATCAAACCCACATTTTCTAAGTACACAGATATGGATGAAGTGTATAGGCGATTGCTTAAAATCACAGTGCCAGGTCATATCAGATGGGAGGAGCTGTGCGATTTGCTAGATTAGCAGATGAGCTGTCAAGATCTAGTCACCTGTCCAGTCAGAAGAGGTTGCGAAGGCACCTCACCAACGGCCTACCCAGAAGTTCAGCAAACAGTTGTATCAAGTCATCAAAACAGTTTTGATTAGTTAAGTTAGTTATGCTAAAAATAGGATGAGCACGTCCTGATCAGTTATGACAGGAACACTTGTATTTTGACTTATAAATACTTCATTTTTCAATGAATTGAGGGTTGTTGATTTGCACACCCTGTTTCTATCAAGCTGTACTATTTTTGAAAAGATCTACCATTAATAAAGAAGAGGCACTTTACAGGATTCTTGCGCATGTTTACTGGTGATGTGATTTTCTCAGTCAAATGTTTTCTTGCTCTGTGATCATCTTGTTTTTCGATAACTAATCTTTATGAATAGCGTTATGTTGCAGGATTTATCTTTGATACCCTGTTTCCGATTCTAAAGGTTTTAATGTTATCTTCTAAATATCTTCGATTAAGAGATTCTTAAGTGCTTGTTAGCTGGAGTTATTTTCCTTATCTTTTCTTTCGTTCATCACTTTAATTATAAAAGATCCAGTGAGTGTGTTATCTCGCCCTGTGAAGGATTTCTTTGGCATTTCTGGTTGTTTCTCAGATTTGATTAAATACCGACCCCATAGCCCAATGGATGTGTAAGCTGTCTCAACCAATTTATAAACCCTTTTACAACAAAACATACCTGTTCTTTTTACCTAGCCTAAAATCTGAAGTCAAAACAAAGTTAAATCATATAGAGAGATCGCTCTCTGAAGCTGGAAGGGCTAGATCCCAGCTTTAAAAGTGGTTGGTTAAGGTTACCTTTGTAGATTTCTTCTTTTTCAACCTCTAGGAAATTTACCGAGTGCTAACAAGGCCATCAATCTGCTGGTGTCATGGAACTCATAGAATTTTACTACGAAATTAATTTTTAATCAATTTTTGAAGATTGGGGTTCAAAACTGTCTTAGTAATTTAAACACAAAGAATACTTACCTTGTTACATTAGTTCTTCAATTCGGGGTGTAAATGCGGTTTTACACAATCCGTCACAAGGATCCACATTATGCTCGGGATTAAATGTGGTTGTAGGATGGCAGTGTAGGAGTGGGCTACGTTGTGGTTCATCGAGAATTTAAAATTCTTGTTATTCGGTCGGTGTGCGGGACAACAATGTATGCGGAGCGAGACATTAATTGGCCTATTAAATGATAGAATCTGATCTTATTTTCTGCCGAAAATGTCCCATCATTCTGCTAATTTAAACGAGTGGATCGAGGGTCGATGTTTTTCTTAGATAGTGTTTGTTTGATATCTTGTGGAAAAAGCTCCGATGCTGATCCATCTTGTCGTACACCATTGATGTGGAAATGCTAACCTGTAAGTGCAGTTAGGACATAGGGAAACCTAATGTGGTTCAGAATTAAACTAGGCCATACAAATTGCCTACGCGGAAAAGACACATGGCATTTGAATTTGGCTCCTTCACCTAAGAGTTTATTCGGAATTGGGGATTTTCGTGAGATATGCGCTTTGAAAAACATGTCATACCCCACTGATGCCGAAGAAGTATCGAGGATCGAAGATCGGTGAGATGTTGAAACAAGTGTTCCCATATTACCCTCCTTGAAAGTTGTCGATGCCAAAAATGCATCAGTCATCGGTGCTCAACGATCTGTCAACGTGGAAATTTCTACAATTTAAATCTTTGTGATTCCACTGACTCCGAACAATGAATCAGTAATCGGTGATCAAAGGTATGTTATGGACCACATTAGTGTTTCTCCCTTTCATATTTCTCTAACTCCGAAGATAAATTGACGATTATCATTGCTACATGGGCATTTTACTGCTCGGATTTTGCTGATGCCGAAAATAAGTGCGTGGGTCACAATTTTAGTTGTGAATTCTTAGTTAAAATGCCAAGTTCTTTTTTAGAGAAAAATTTTCAATTCAACAGGTCCATGGAAACAAAACTTAATGACCCCTACACAACAGGCTCAATTCAGAAAGAAGAAACAAGAAAATAAGTGTACCCAAAAGAGAAAAAATTTCAAAATCTTTTAGGGTCTGTTGAGCACTCAACACCCTCTTTCACCTACATGGATAAGTGGGTTATAACCAAGAACATGCTCCCACTTTTTGAGGTCTACTTCTTGAAACTGCCACACATGGAAGCGCCCTATAATGTCTTTTCCTATGTATAGTAACACATTTTATCTGTAGAGGGAGGGGTCCATGATAGCCTTCATGCTTTCTTTGGATATTTTGAGGAAATTTCCTTTACATTTACGAGAACACATGTGTGAAGGGGTGTAGTTTTATGTAGGAAAAGGGGGTGTAGTTTTGGGAATAGCAAGTATGTCGATCATGTTAGAGGGAGAGTTTGAAAGTTGGTGCAGGCATGCGCTCACTTGCACGCTCGCTCACAGGATATTCCTTTTACCACGGCCCAAAGAAATTTAACGTTCCTTGATTTCCCTATCGGGAAATCTGCACCCACAACAATCCTCGTGGGATCCCTCCCTTCTTTGAAAATTGGGAGATCAGACTTCGCAACTCCACAAATCCAATGGTCGAGCGTTGGTTCCACGAATCCCCGAAACCCGATATAAGTCAACGCTGACCCTTTCCTTTACCCTATCAAAACTTCCCCTATCGCAATTTCGGCACTCATGATATCAAACACCTTGTCTCTTCGACTCCCGAACCCCAATACGCCGAACCTCCGATGCGCTCGCGGGTTGACTTTTCAATGCCCATCACCTCCATCGGGATTTCGGAGTTCGCGGTATCGCGAATCCTAATACAATTGTTTCGAGACTTTTCGCTATGAATTCCCGATGAGACGTGCCACCTGTCCACCTACCAACTCTGCGGTGGTCCCACACTATTCTTGTAACCGTCGGGATATTGCGTATCGCAATATCGCGATTCCTGTTGCGATGTTTACAGAGTTCAATCTACGAAACCCTGATATATGAAACCACGTGTGAATCTGATGGCCCTTGTGGCTTGGATCAACGGCTCTGCCCCTCCTGAGATTTAAACCTCTCGAGAATACCTGTAGTATCTCCCTTGCACCTTCTCGAGATCTAACGGCTCATGGGATGTCGTGAATCCTCCTCGGAGAATACCGATCGTCCGTTCCTCCTAATGAAATGTGCGAAATGACTATGTATTCCTCCGCGAAACTTGTCCACCTGCATGCAAACTTGCGACGCTTCTTGCCAACCTTCAAGGCACAACTTCTCTATGTTGTCCTTCAAAAAACTTGAAGGCCTATCCCTCCTGGGCTTTCCCACGACTTCCAAGTCCTTTAGGAAACTCTTACACGCACTCCTTGTGACAAATCTTCAACCACCACTAAGTGTTGAAGTTCCTCGACTCTGCGCACACCTGCAGCAACAGTCTCTCGATGCTTCACTCAGGTTTGCAACCCTGAGACTTCTCCTGGCCTGCGCACTCCCTGCATGGATCCTGTGCATGTCTGCACTTTTGGGATGAATGAGAACAAAAGCTCTCTCTATATGAACCCTCTGTCAATGCACTCCTTGCAGACACTTCAACTACACTCCTTGCAGGAATTCTCCGGCTCAAATAGAGAAACAATTGAAACTCATTCCTTCTTCCTCTCATACTTCAATTCAAACATGAAATCATATACACAGCATATAAAAAAAATGTATAACATGAAGCAAACATTCATGATCATATCAACATCAATACACATAGATCAGACACAAAACCATGAATTTGAATCAAAGCTTTCTTCTATTAATTCAATTATATGTACATGGGTGTTCTTACACAACACTCTGCATGCTCTTGCTCTAATGCTTCTAACTCTCCATAATGTTACAATACACAATGAGGGTGTCTATATCCTGTTTCCCTCTTGCACTCTAAAACTGTCTAGTCTGGAATTAAATTCTATCTATTTTACATTAACTTTCATAAATGCCTTCTACCTACTAAGGACAAGAGCAATATGCTCAAGGTCCATTACATTGTACAAGTGCGCTTCATCTTAATGGCTCATTTAAGATCGCACAACAACTTCAAGGTGTTTTCAAAATTTGTGTTGGCACTTGTCCAGCTATCCATTGTCTTCCGCACTAGCTCGCTTGATGTGGGAGATGCTCCTGCATCATACTCCCTCGCTTGAAAAATTTAATGGGCTCCTGTCCATGAGCTCCTGCACGGTCTGTCCATGCCTTTGTATTTCTGCCTCATTCTCCCAGCTGGCATCTTCAACTGGATGGTTCTTCCATTTGACCAGATACTCGAAGTATTGCTTTCGCCTGGTCCTTTTGCTCACCCTCTTGTCCAGTATGCACTCCATCTGTAGTTTATCTGCAACTGGCATCTGCTTCATCCACTGGATCACTGGCTGCTCAGTTCCAGTCTCTGTTTCCTCAGCTCTGTATGGGTACAAATCCGAGATATTGAATATCAGAGAAATTCCGATCCCATCGGGTAATTCAATCTCATAATCATTTGTCCCAATTTTCTTCAAGACCCTACATGGCCTGATTTTCTTCATCTTCAACTTATTGTATGTTCCCCTCGGGAACCTTTCCTTCCTCAAATGTGCCAGAACCAGATCACCAACCTCAAACTAAAGTTGTCTTCTATGTTGATCGGCTCTGCGCTTGTATTCCTAGCTTGAATTCTGCAATCATTCCTTCACCTGACTGTGAAGTTCCTTCATCGCCTCAGTGAATTCTTCTGCACTAGCGCTCCTAGTCACAGTCTATTCTGAATCCCTCAGTTCAAAAACTCCTCTCGGCTGCATACCATAGACAAACTGAAATGGACTTCGCCCTGTGCTCTTGTTAACTGAGTCATTATACGCAAACTCTGCCTGTGGAAATATATGGTCCCACTGGCTGTGGTGCTGTGTCACCAAGCTTCTCAGCAAGTCTCCCAGGCTTCTGTTGACCACTTCCATCTGTCCATCCGTCTGAGGATGATACGCTGAACTAAATAACAGTTTAGTTCCCAGATTCTTCCATAAGGTCCTCCAAAAATTCCCTATGAATTTCGTATCTCGATCTGAAACTATACTTTTAGGCAACCCATGAAGTCGAATGACCTCTTTGAAAAACAAGTTCGCAATGTGAGTTGCGTCACTAGTCTTCTGACATGGAATGAAGTGTGCCATTTTGGAAAATCTATGCACTACCACAAAGATTGAATCAACACCTCTTTGTGTTCTTGGCAACCCCAATACAAAATCCATGCTAATCGCATCCCACGACCTTTCTGGTATGGGAAATGGTTGATAAAATCCTGCATTCTGCTTCCTTCCCTTCGAATGCTGGCAAATTCTGCATTTGTCTACGAATTTCTTGACATCCACTCGCATTCTTGGCCAAAAATATGACTCATTCAGCTTTGTGAATGTTTTTTCATGACTAAAGTGTCTTGCCAATCCTCTAATATGTTTTTCCTTCAACAAGTTCTCCCTCATGGATCATTTCAGAATACACAGTTGATTGCCTTTGAACATCAATTCTTCCTGGATCATGTACTCTATCCACTGGCTTCTGTCTCTGAGAACTGGATTCTTAGTTGCTTCATATGCTTCCCCAAAATCCTGATCATCTGTGTACATGTCCCTGAGATCATCAAAACCCAACGTTTTGACTCGAAACTCCTGCAACAACAAACACTTCCTGCTCAAAGCATCAACAACTTTGTTAGCAGTACCAGAAATATGCTTAATCACAAATGTGAAATTCTGCATATACTCAACCCATTTTACATGTTTCTAATTCAACTTCTCATGTTGAGTCACAACCTGCAATGCATGGTTATCATTGTACAATACAAACTCTTTCGGGATCAAGTAATGCCTCCATTTATTCAATGCCTGTATAATAGCATAAAACTCCTTATCATATGTGGAGTATTTAACCTTCGCCTCATTCAGCTTCTCTCTGAAGTATGCTATCGGTCTGTCTTCTTGACTCAAGACTGCCCCAATTGCAAATCCGCTTGCATCGCATTTCACCTGAAATGTCTTCTGGAAATCCGGCAACACCAAAACTGGTTGTTTTGTAATCTTCCTCTTCCACAGATTAAAACTTTTCTTAGCCTCTGCTATCCAGTGAAAATATTTATGCCTTTTCTTCACTGTGTCCATCATCGCCGCGCTAATTCCACTGAAATTCCTGATGAATTTTCGGTAGAAACTAGCCAAACCGTGAAAACTTCTCACCTCAAATATGTTTTTCGGTGATGGTCAATTCTTGATTACCCCCACCTTATCTGGATCCATCCTCAACTCATCTGCCGAAATAACAAATCCCAAGTAAATGAGCTTTTGCATCACTGTAGCCAAATGCTTCAAGTGTTCTGCCACTGTCTTACTATAAACCAGTATGTCATCCAAATACACAATGACAAATTTCCCGATGAAATCCCTCAGGACTTCGTTCATCAACCTCATGAAGGTACTCTACGCATTTGTTAAGCCAAACGGCATAACAAGCCATTCATACAACCCTTCGTTTGTTTTGAATGTTGTCTTCCATTCATCACCTTCTCTCATGCGAATCTAGTGATATCCGCTTTTCAAATCAATATTTGAAAAGTATTTTGCTCCACTCAAGCAATCCATCAGATTATCCATCCTCGGCAATGGAAATCTGTACCTGATGGTTATCTTATTTATTGCCCTCAAGTCAGTACACATCCTCCAGCCTCCGTCTTTCTTTGGACAAAGTACTGTTGGAACAACACATGGACTCAAGCTCTCCCTGACCAAACCTTTGTCCAATAGCTCATGGACTTGCTTTTTAACCTCTTCATTCTCTTGCGGCGTCAATCTGTACGCGGCTTTATTTGGAAAACTAGCTCCTAGTATGAGATCAATATGATGACTCACACTCCTAATCGGTGGAAACGAACGAGGTAATTCATCCACTACTATATCAACGAACTCTTCCAGCAGTTCCTGAATCTCTTCTGGTAAATCATCCACTCTTTTGCTAGTCAGAACAATCCTAGGGTTCCTGACCACAAAATTGTGGATCCTCCTTCTTCTTAACCTCTGTAAGAAGTTCCTTCCCACTCATGAGAAGTACTGTGTTGTTTACTTCCGGCTTCACCTCCTTATCCTTGATCAGAAGCAACATGTGTGTCCTCCCATTCTTCTCTAGGGTATATGTGTTCATTCTTCCATCATGAATCACATTTCTGTCATATTGCCATGGTCTACCCAGCAATAAATGACAAACATCCATAGGAATGACATCACATAAAATCTTATCATTATATCCTCCTATCTTGAATTCAACCAAGCAATGTTTAGTAACAGTTACCTGGTGTCCTTTCTGTAGCCACGAAACTCTGTATGGGCTTGGATGATCAGTCGTTTCCAGCTCCAACTTCTCTACCATCTTGGTTGAAACAAGATTATCCATGCTACCACTGTCTACAATTACCTTGCATACCCTGTCCTTGGTTTTGCAAGCAGTTCTAAAAAGTCTGGGCCTTTGGACTGATCTCTCTACCTCCTTCTCGGGTGTCAAAAGAGCTTTTCGCATCATGAGCGATCTTCCGCCTTCAGCGTCTTCGGCCTCAACATCCTGCCTCTGTGCCTCGGTGATGTGAGCTTCTCCAATGTCCTTCTTTTTCTCTGGACACTCGTAAGACTTGTGCCCATTCTTTCCACATGTGAAGCATGTAATTACTCCACCTCTTCCTCTTCCTCTACCTCTAGTACGAGGAAAAGTATTGTTGTCAGCATAATCTCCTCTCTTCTCATTATGCTATCCTTTATGTTCAGCATATTGCCCACGCTGTGAACTTCCACCTCTCTCTGTGTGAGTCTGAGGTTTCTTCCAGTCTTCCTTGGGCCTCTGGTATTTTTCCTGGGCAACTGATTTGCCTCTAGGCTGACTTCTGCCTCGGCCCCTCTGACCTTGCTTTTGACTCAATTTCTCTTCTGCTTTCAGAGCCATCTGATAAGTATCTTCCACCGTTCAGATGGTTACCATGCTCATCTCATCCTAGATATCATATCTCAGGCCATTCATATATCTGGAAACTTTTTCATCATCTCTCTCTCGATGACCTGCCCTGATGTTCAGTCTGTAGAATTCCTCAGTGTATTCTTTCACTGTCATCAGCATCTGTCTTAGGTTTTGCATCCTCCTTAACAGAGTAATTTGATAGTCTCTTAGGATGAATTTCGCCTTCATCTTCGCGATCATTCGATCCCAGCTCTTGATCTTCTGCTTGCCCTTGCAGCGTCTGTCGGCTTGTAGTTCATCCCACCACAATGCTGCATGTCCTTTCAATCTCGTGACAACATGCTTGACTTTCTTGTCCTCCTCGACATCTTCATAGTCAAAGTATGTGTCTAGAGCTCTAATCCAATCTAGAAGCTCCTTTTCATCCAAGTTTCCCTCGTAAACTAGAATGTCCATCTTCGCTCTTGCACCCATCCTAGCAATAGCTCTGATCAAACTCTTGTTTGATGCATCTTCAGCTGCAACTTCCTCCTCATGTTCAGCCTCAATCTCGCTTTCGGAATCACTCAGATCCCCTGCACTGGTTGTGCGTCTTTGAGTTGTCTCCATGTCTTCGAGTCTTGCTCAGAGATCTCGCATTTGTCTCTCCATGGCTGGATCTACCATCTGCCTGCCCCTTCTTCTCGGCATTTCCCTATCCTCTGGATCGGGTGACTGTCTATCTCTTCTCAGCGGCATGGTGAATTCTTCTTTCTCTACTACAGAAAGAAAATAATTTTTTTGTGCTCTGATACCAATTGATGCGTATTAGAGTACTATTTACCTCTTATGCCTCCCTCACCTGAAATATACAGACAAGGATCAGGCTCTGATACCACTTGGTGCAGGCACGCGCTCGCTTGCACGCCCGCTCATAGGATCTTCCTTTTACCACGGCCCGAAGAACTTTAACGTTCCTCGATTTCCCTATCGGGAAATATGCACTCACAACAATCCTCGTGGGATCCCCTCCTTCTTTGCAAATCGGGAGATTGGACTTCGCAACTCCACAAATCCAATGGTCGAGCATTGGTTCCACGAATCCCCGAAACCCGATATAAGTCAATGCTGACCCTTTTCTTTACCCTGTCGGAACTTCTCCTATCACAATTTCGGCACTCACGATATCGAATGCCTTGTCTCTCTGACTCCCGAACCCCGATATGCCGAATCTCCGATGCGCTCGCGGGTTGACTTTTCAACACCCGTCACCTCCATCGGGATTTTGGAGTTTGCGGTATCGCGAATCCTAATACAATTGTTTCGAGACTTTTCGCTGTGAATTCCTGATGAGACGTGCCACCTGTCCACCTACCAACTCTGCGGTGGTCCCACACTATTCTTGTAACTGTCGGGATATCGCGTATCACAATATCACGATTCCCATTGCGATGTTTACGGAGTTCAATCTACGAAACCCCGATATACAAAACCATGTGTGAATCCGACGGTCCTTGTGGCTCGGATCAACGGCTCTGCCCCTCCTGAGCTTTAAACCTCTCGAGAATACCTGCAGTATCTCCCCTGCACCTTCTCAAGATCTAACGACTCACGGGATGTTGTGAATCCTCCTCGGAGAATACCGATCGTCCGTTCCTCCTGATGAAATCTGCGAAATGACTATGTATTCCTCCCGAGAACTCGTCCACCTGCATCTAAACTTGCGACGCTTCTTGCCAACCTTCAAGGCACAAATTATCTGCATTGTCCTTCAACAAACTTGAAGGCCTATCCGTCCTAAGATTTCCCACGACCTCCAAGTCCTTCAGGAAACTCTTGCATGCACCCCTTGCGGCAAATCTTCAACCACAACTAGGTGTTGAAGTTCCTCAACTCTGCGCACACCTGCAGCAGCAGTCTCTCGACGCTTCACTCAAGTTCACAACCCTGAGACTTCTCCTGGCCTGCGCACTCCTTGCACGGCTCCTGTGCCTGTCTGCACTTTTGGGATGAATGAGAACAAAAGCTCTCTCTATCTGAACCCTCTGTCAACGCACTCCTTGCGGACACTTCAACTGCACTCCTTGCAGGAATTCTCTAGCTTAAATAAATAAACAATTGAAACTCATTCCTTCTTCCTCTCAGACTTCAATTCAAACATGAAATCATATACAAAGCATATAAAGCAAATGTATAACAGGAAGCAAACATTCATGAGCATATCAACATCAATACACAGAGATCAGACACAAAACCATGAATTTGAATCAAATCTTTCTTCTATTAATTCAAATATCTATACATGGGTGTTCTTACACAGCTCTCTGCATGCTCTTTCTCTAATGCTTCTAACTCTCCATAATGTTACAATACACAATGAGGGTGTCTATATCCTGTTTCCCTTTTGCGCTCTAAAACTGTCTAGTCTGGAATTAAATTCTATCTACTTTACATTAACTGTCATAAATGCCTTCTACCTACTAAGGACGAGAGCAATCCACTCAAGGTCCATTACATTGTACAAGTGCGCTTCATCTTAATGGCTCATTTAAGATCGTGCAACAACTTCAAGGTGTTTTCAAAATTTGTGCTAGTGCTTGTCCAACTGTCCATTGTCTCCCGCGCTGGCTCGCTTGATGTGGGAGATGCTCGTGCATCAAAAGTGGAGCTGACAAGCTATGTGGAGAGATAGGAGAAGACCAAGGGCATGCATATACAGTGGATGGAGGGGGTGGTTGGTGAATGGTAGGTTCAATTGTAGCTAGGGAGGAGAGGTGAACAATGGTCTAATATGATGCAAGGAGGCTCATTCCCAACCAATGATCCTGGAAAGATTTGTCATGAGGGGAGATGTTTTTCCTAGTTGAGGAAGGATAGGGGATGCCATCACAAGGAGAGATGGACCTAGATAATAGTGTATTAGGTAATGAGTGTGTATTTTGGGAAGAGGATGCATACATACCTGCTAATGTAGACTGGTTTGTGTCCTTGTTCATGGAATCATGGAAAACCCTAGGTAGGCCACTATTTTTCTCA
>JZKD02S2054944.1:14660-29928 GCA_000966675.3 Picea glauca | reverse complement strand
ACAAGTGGATTTCCTCTTGAACCCTAAATCTTTAAGATCAAGATAGAAAGGTGCTAACTTTGGTCACTGACATCCTTTTAAACCTAGTTAAGTCAATCAAATAGAGAAAAGGAAGAAGATGTACCTTTTTATGATGTTTGTCCTTGCCCAGTCTAATTTGAGCCTTAATCCACAAGCTATTCAACAAGTCCTGCAATCCAATAAAAGAAAAGACAAAAAAACTTCTTGTTCTACCATGATTAATTCAAATCTAGATCTATCTATCAAAGACAATTTCATGTAGGCATACACAACCTTGAAAGAAATAGGCCAAGCACATGTATTAATGAGAACACTATAGCAATACTTACAGACCTTTGATGAAGTTGCAACAACCTCACCAAGCTCTCTTTATCCAACCCCTTGCTCAAATGATCCAAAAACATAATGACTATGCTTCATTTATTATCTCCCTTATGAGATCATAAGTTTGATGCCTTCAATGTCTTCAATACCACTTCTCATGAGATCATAAGTTCGGTATCTCTAAAACTCCATCTTTCACCATGAGAAGGCCTCCTTATATAATCTTGGAGAGACCCAACCACCTTAGAGATTTTTGGGATAGGTTTAGGATCCTTCTCCATCAGCTGTGGATCTTCCCTAAGATCCAGCCTTGACCTCAGATTTGAATCCAACCAACTTCAGAGATGAGGGGGATTTTTCCCTGATTTTCCTCAACAGCCCGATTTCCTCAAATAGCCCAATGCTCCCCTAGAATGGGGCATAGAGTGTTTCAATTCTCCCCCAAAGGAGGGCAAGGAGCGTTGGCAATTCCTGACAATGGGTAGGGGAGCGCTTCCCAAAATTTCCTTAAAAAATCCCAGCACTCCCCCAGAAGGGTGCAAAAAGTGTTGGAACGCTCCCCCAAAGAAGGGTAGGGAGAGTTGGCACTCCCCGATAGTGGGTAGGGGAGCGCTGGCCTTCAAAATTAATTTTTAAGTGTGTTTTCTCATGGTAAAAGATTTTTACTCTTCATCAAATGATTTCTCCTTCTTTAACCAGTCTTTGAGGGTGTCTTTGAAGTGTCCTTGTGATGTCGTTCGAGACAAAACATAGGCAAGATGATTGTATGATGTCTGGACACTTGCAACACTTGTGGAAAAAATGTGACACTTGTGACACTTGTAATGACGACAATAGGTCATCATTGAAATGAGTAATTTTGATGTGTAACAGATTGCCCCCCAAAGTGCGAAGTTAGAAGATGGAAATTGATGAATGAAGTACTTTGTAGACTTTTTCGAGCAAGGGTATGGACCTGGAGAACCTGGTAGAAGATGCACACAACCATCAAACAAATATTATGATATGTTTCAAACCCAAGGCAGGCATACCTATGCTTGGGTGATAAAGAATTGCAAGGTATGACCACCATAAAATACACTGTGAATCCATAATTGTATTAAAAAAAAGGTATAGCCACCCAAGATAAAATGTGCATCTATACTTCCATGACATGAACTAATCATAGCCACAAAAAATAGACAGTGGATCTACGAGACGACAAGACATAGCCATGGACCAATACAAATTGGATCTATGTGACAATATATGTGTCAATATTCAAGAGAAACTCAGTCACAACCTGGGTAAAGTACATATCAGAGTGATTACTAAACCCAGGGTCTTCTTACCGATCCTAATATAATATGAATCTTACCATGTGAATAGATGTCCTGATGTCAAACATGGCAGAAATCACTCGATTATCGGTCAATGGAGTAAACCGTTAACAAGTGCAAGGGAAATCATCATTGATGTCAATGATTCCCAAGGTACCCTAGTACATTCCAGTGAATGTGAATAGATGAGCTTAAGTCAAACATCTTTGGAATCATCTGATCAGGGGTCAATGATGTAAACCCATTTTCGGAAGTGAGGAGGCCTGCCATTGAGGCATGTAGGTCCCAAGATACTAACGGGTTTCTAAGTATAATTCCCAGATAATGCGCTGAGTTGAAAGGAACAGACTCATCGCAGGAGGGCCTTGATGTAGTATACCCCATCAACGACACAAAACTGACACAAAGATGTAAATTGGTAGATCAAATGAACATTGACTGACATGGGTACTAAAACAAGATATTTGTGATGGATGACTCTTGAGGTAGATACTTCCCTTGAACACTAAGGCACAACAAAAGAAACATGACATGGACCAAAAAATGATGATGCAATGGACACTATGACTTCCGTCGGGTGACCTAAAGGAGTAAAGAAACTCAGAGGATTGGTTCAGTGCAGAGTTTCAGTAGATTAAAATGTATGCAAAGACAAAGTGTTGTGTTCAAGGGAGACTGTAAGAGTGACTGCTGATGTTTTCAAAAATTGCTTGACTTGCTTCCTTCAAAATTTTACCCCATCTAGATAGATGAGTACCTATTTTTAATTTAATGAGCTCGAGGAGGGTAACACATGCTCGATATAAATCACCTTCGGTAAGTCCCTCTTCCTTTGTTTAACGAACTAGAAGACTTAAGGGTTCGGTCCCATATGGGTCCTTCAATATGTGATTTTTTTAACGAGTCCAGAGAAGGTAAACTCGGTGATTTTTCATGTTTAGAGAGTTAGAAAAGAAGTTAAAGATGACTCCATTGTTGTCCTTTTTCATAATGTTAGTCTCACGAGGCTGAAAAAGAGATGAATTATCACTTGAAAGACGCCCTTTCAAACCTTTTAACGAGTGGGAAAGGAAGCAAGATCACTCGGCAATATTTTCATATTTAGAGAGTCTGAAAAGAGCTTAAAGACAACTCCAGGGGGTTCCTTTTCCATATAACCTTTACGAGTCCAAAAAATTGATAAAAGTATAATCGGATACATTCTCATGTTTTTACGAGCATGAGAAAGAACAAAGACTAAGCTCGGTATTGGTTTCATTTTTACACAAGCTTGAAACAAAATTAAAGTATGCTTGTAAATTCCCAACGTAATCTCCAAAGGTTGGGATACCCATGGATGGTTGGTATTCTTCCCCCATCTTGAAAATCTAGCGGCATAACTCCAAAATGATAATCAAAAGCTAGAGACATTCCCTCGAAGCTTCAATTCATTCACCGACTTCGAGGTTGTCACCAATTTCTGTACTAGATGGAGAAAAAGGATACAGGTGGATGAAATGAAGGTTCAAAAACGAGACCTAACAAAAGACTCGAATTGGTATGAGAGGTGATTGTTTCATTTTTTAACGAGCTTGAAACAGGAAAAGAACTACACTCAAGGCTCTAGGTTCAATCCTTGGATTTTTGTTTCATTTTTTAACGAGCTTGTTACAAAGAGGAAAAACTATGCTTGTAGCATTTGTTTCATTTTTTAACGAGCTTTCCATAGAGAGTGCAACCCAAGCGGTCGATTTGTATCCACCTGTCGACCCCATTCTCCCCTTGGAGAATGAAACCCAAGTGGTCGATTTGATGTCGTTATCAATCAATCCTACTCTCTCTCTAGAGAGTAAACCTGATTTTGCCCACATTTTTCTCATTGATATAGAATCTACCGTGCTGGGGGGGATTCCTCCCTCTCCTATGAACCCCCCCCCCCCAAGTAATGAGGCCATAATTTTTTATTGGGGTGTGATAACTGGACCTCATCTTCAAGATTACAGTACAGGTTTGTAGTCAGTATGTTCCTCATGCGTTGATAGATGAAGGTTCGTTCGTTAGTATTTTTCCCTCTATTTCTTGGCAAGCTTTGGGTTATCCTCAGCTTGTGTCGGTTACCCACACTCTATTCACTTTTAACAGAAGAACAAATCACCCCTTAGGATTCCTTCCTCAGTTTCCCATAACTTTGGGAGGGAAAATTGTCTTTATTGATGTTATGGTAGTCCAGGACCCCTTGGATTTCGATTTACTCCTTGGGAGAGATTATGTATATGCCATGAAAGCTATTTTGTCCACTCTTTTTTGTGTGACATCTTTCCCGCACGATGGAAGAATGGTGACTATTGATCAACTTTCATTTATTGGCCCTGACATGACCATCAACCCAATGACCTCCCTACATGGTTATTCACTGATTATCTCCCTTATGAGATCATAAGTTTGATTCCTTCATTGTATTCAATACCACTCTCATGAGATCATAAGTTTGGTATCTCTAAAACTCCATCTTTCACCCTGAGAAGGAATCCTTATATAAGCTTGGAGAGACCCAACCACCTTAGATAGTCTTGGGATAGGTTGAGGATCCTTCTCCATCATTTATGGATCTTCCCTAAGATCCATCCTTGACATCAGATTCAAATCCAACCAACTCTAGAGATGAGGGGGATTTTCCCCTGATTTTCCTCCATAGCACAAGATTTCCTCAAACAACCCAGCGCTCCCCCAGAATGGGGCACAGAGTGTTGCACTCCCCCAAAATGGGGCACAGAGTGTTGCAACGCTCCCCCAAAGGAAGGCAAGGAGCATTGGCACTCCCTGACAGTGGGTAGGGGAGCATTGCCCAAAATTTCCTTAAACAATCCCAGCGCTCCCCCAGAAGGGTGCACAGAATGCTGGAACGCTCCCCCAAAAAAGGGTAGGGAGTGTTGGCACTCCCTGATAGTGGGTAGGGGAGCACTGGCCTTCAAAATTCATTTTTAAGTGGGTTTTTTCATGGAAAAATCTTCATCAAATGATTTATCCTTCTTAAACCAGTCTTTGAGGGTGTCTTTGAAGTTTCCTTGTGATGTTGTTCGAGACACGACATAGCCAAGATGATTGTGTGATGTCTAGACACTTGTGACACTTGTGGCCAAAATGTGAAACTTGCGACACTTGTAATGACAACAATAGGTCATCATTGAAATGAGTAATTTTGATGTGTAACAATGATATAGCTAGTCCCTTGTTTGGAGAGAGGGTTACCATTCGAGAAACAATGGCCAAGATTGAGTCATGTGTTTTTATGCTAGACATTGGGTGTGTTGACTTGATCCTTGAGATATTTCACATTTTCCTATTTGTTGTCAGTGGAGATCATCCAGAAAATGTGTTAACATCTATGCAAGCCATTATGACTTGTATTTTGGATGAGAGTGATGATATTCCATAGCGGTTGGTATCACTTATACTAGCTTCCTTGGGGAGAGAAAAGGAGGAGGTTTCTTCAGCTAGACGTAGACTTGCTATGAATGTAGTCGAGCAGTGTGCAAATAAGATTCATCCATATGTGACTATATCATACGATGACACTAGCACATGGGATGAATAGGTTGATAGCAAGATAGTGCATGAGGAGGAGTTGACATCTTCATCATGCATAGATGCTTGTGATGATCTGGGTGTGAGTACACATAAGTATGATGAAGCATTGAAACTGGACTAGTCACCTTTGGACACCGATATTATTTCGCAGGAGGTGTGCATGACTGAGGACCAGAGTAGCACAACAAATACATGGGAGAATTATTATGGAGAGCCACACCATTTGGCNTTTCACCCTGAGAAGGAATCCTTATATAAGCTTGGAGAGACCCAACCACCTTAGATAGTCTTGGGATAGGTTGAGGATCCTTCTCCATCATTTATGGATCTTCCCTAAGATCCATCCTTGACATCAGATTCAAATCCAACCAACTCTAGAGATGAGGGGGATTTTCCCCTGATTTTCCTCCATAGCACAAGATTTCCTCAAACAACCCAGCGCTCCCCCAGAATGGGGCACAGAGTGTTGCACTCCCCCAAAATGGGGCACAGAGTGTTGCAACGCTCCCCCAAAGGAAGGCAAGGAGCATTGGCACTCCCTGACAGTGGGTAGGGGAGCATTGCCCAAAATTTCCTTAAACAATCCCAGCGCTCCCCCAGAAGGGTGCACAGAATGCTGGAACGCTCCCCCAAAAAAGGGTAGGGAGTGTTGGCACTCCCTGATAGTGGGTAGGGGAGCACTGGCCTTCAAAATTCATTTTTAAGTGGGTTTTTTCATGGAAAAATCTTCATCAAATGATTTATCCTTCTTAAACCAGTCTTTGAGGGTGTCTTTGAAGTTTCCTTGTGATGTTGTTCGAGACACGACATAGCCAAGATGATTGTGTGATGTCTAGACACTTGTGACACTTGTGGCCAAAATGTGAAACTTGCGACACTTGTAATGACAACAATAGGTCATCATTGAAATGAGTAATTTTGATGTGTAACAATGATATAGCTAGTCCCTTGTTTGGAGAGAGGGTTACCATTCGAGAAACAATGGCCAAGATTGAGTCATGTGTTTTTATGCTAGACATTGGGTGTGTTGACTTGATCCTTGAGATATTTCACATTTTCCTATTTGTTGTCAGTGGAGATCATCCAGAAAATGTGTTAACATCTATGCAAGCCATTATGACTTGTATTTTGGATGAGAGTGATGATATTACATAGCGGTTGGTATCACTTATACTAGCTTCCTTGGGGGGAGAAAAGGAGGAGGTTTCTTCAGCTAGATGTAGACTTGCTATGAATGTAGTCGAGCAGTGTGCAAATAAGATTCATCCATATGTGACTATATAATACGATGACACTAGCACATGGGATGAATAGGTTGATAGCAAGACAGTGCATGAGGAGGAGTTGACATCTTCATCATGCATAGATGCTTGTGATGATCTGGGTGTGAGTACACATAAGTATGATGAGGCATTGAAACTGGACTAGTCACCTTTGGACACCGATATTATTTCGCAGGAGGTGTGCATGACTGAGGACCGGAGTAGCACAACAGATACATGGGAGAATTATTATGGAGAGCCACACCATTTGGAAATGTAGTTGAAGGTTAGTGAGGATATGATCGCGGTAGATGTGGGACACTTTGATGCTACACATGCACTAATGGAAGATTATTGTTGGAGGGCCTCAACAGCATAGGTTAGTTAAAATGGGGGACTTGTCATTGATGACTTCCATATGCTCAGGGAGAGAGTGACTATGATGAGGGATGACTACCAGTAGTAGTTTTCGATGAATAGGGATTACCTATTGGAGGTTGGTGAGATGTATCACAAGGCACTAAGGGAGCAGGAGGTTGAGGTGGACTGACTCACTCATGAGTTAGTGATCACTTGGAGATTCTTGGAAGGTACATAGATAGCCCTTCAAGAAACAGGGTCCAAATTGGAGGAGCTCCTTGAGGAGACTAGTCAGAGATCCACTACATCTATCTCAGTAGAGGGTCTGGCATATCATTTAGCCACATTGCTAGAGGATGTTGGTGGTTTAGAAGTAGAGCACTAGTTGATGGAGGAGCATGAGTACCCAAGATCACTGATGAGTATGGAGAGATATGATTAGGAGACGCGGGAGGATGTCCATGGGTCACAGGGACCACTCTTCATGAGGGGTTTTGAGATATTTGTTCATATATATACTCATGGGGATTCCAGAACCAGGGACAGTTATGAGGACACTTCCATTTGTGTTATGGGATTGACTCACCTTCATATAGAGGTTGACCCAGTAGTACACCCAAGATCCATGAGGTTGCAGGAGTATATAGGAGATCACATTTGTATGCAAGGACATACAGTGACGAGTGCTAGTTCACAGAGACATACAGAGGTGTACAGTGGGATTCAGGAGGACACACTGGATTGCAGAGAGGATATGTACTTCATATAGCATGGAGATTCTTCTCCCTTGCAACAGTATATAGATCTAGGAGATCACCCTCACAATAGCAGTAGTAGTGAAGATGGATGGAGATTGATTGAGCTACAGATTATGGAGATACCTATTTTTGTATCTGATGGTTGGTGTTCAGTGATGAGTGTAGGCGATTATTTACCATGGGTGCCAGTGGACGAGATTTTTGTCAAGTCCTTGGAATTGACCAAAGCATATGATACTTTCCAATCCTACAGTTGGTTGCATATATTTATGATAGCCTTTCTCAATACCTTAATCATTGACAATAGCACAAGGGGAGATAGACAGTGGTAGGAGACATGGAGAGTTGGTAGGTTGAGACCACTTAACAGGAGTGTCTTTATTGCATATAGCAGGATAGGGGTGGATCATCAGAGACGGACAGTTGAGGCCTTAGGCGTGATGGAGAGAATATTAGGCCATGGGATAGAGGATATATTAGAGGTTGATACATATTCATATTCTCATTGGGATGAGGATGGAGGGATTTCAATAGTTACCAGTAGGGCACATAAACAGTTAGTGGGAATTGGAAGTGATGGACTTCCAAATTTGACATGGGATCTGGGAGTCCATTTGGTTAGTAGATTGCTTCATCTTATGAGGATCCATGAGTGGATGATCCATTATGTACACTTTGAGTAGACAGTCATGATCATAGTAGTGCAATTCCAACATGATGGTCCCTATTAGAGACTAGCATGGGACCCTGGGATTACATGGCTGGGAATTTCATTGACTGATGGAGGTGAGTGGATATTTGCAGGGGGAAAGTCACTCTGAATTTCAAGTGAGCTTTAGTATTGGTGGTATCACATCACTTGTTGGTGATTCATTGAGGTCTTGTAGTACCTCATTATGGCAACAACATGTTCAGTCAATGGAGGTCGTGTTTGGGTTGGTACAGTCTTGGAGGACAAACTCATTTTGGGTTGAGACCATGTGTTATTTGTAGGAGACTCATGGTATTGATATGTTACATGACTATATTTCATGAGGCATTGTAGTTCACATTTTGATATGGGATACAAGGATTGGAGTTCTTGGTATTTCAACATTTGATGGAGTTGAGTTTCGAGTAGAGGGTTTCTTGGGGAGTTGACTAAGATCCTTTGGCCATTGATCATTCTACTCATCAAGAGTATGTGGGTGTCATGCATGGTGATCACTTGGAGAGGCCACATCTTGAGGGGAGTCTACCTTGTGTCACACAAGTCAATATGGGACCTTGGTATCATATGTGGTTGGATTCAATAATTGCTTGAGGAAAAACAATATTCCGGGAGGGAGAACAGTAATGTCCCCATTTTGGGACATTATTACATTACAGAGTGTTATGCCTAAAAGAGTAGCCAGATAAGGGTGACAACGAGTTCGGGAGATATTGAGGGGTTTTATCGGGCTCGACTTGCATCGTTCATCTTATTTCATCATCAAGATCCATTTCACACATCTTGGCTTTGGTTCCATTGCATTCTGATGATTTCTGTAATTTTGAGTTATTATGGATCATATTTTAATTAAATTCACGAAGAAGGTTATAATGGGCATATTACTTGGATAAACCTCTTAGTGTAATAGCTCGTTTTAATCGAGAGTAATATCACTACAGGATAAGATGATGATAAGTGACTTTCAGTTGCCAAAGAATCCATAAGGATGGATAAATCACTTTTTAGAGTTAAAATGGTCAATTAATTAATTAAGTGATTTAATCAAAGAATAATAAAATAGATAAAAATTCACTTGGAAAGNGATCCTTGAGATATTTCACATTTTCCTATTTGTTGTCAGTGGAGATCATCCAGAAAATGTGTTAACATCTATGCAAGCCATTATGACTTGTATTTTGGATGAGAGTGATGATATTACATAGCGGTTGGTATCACTTATACTAGCTTCCTTGGGGGGAGAAAAGGAGGAGGTTTCTTCAGCTAGATGTAGACTTGCTATGAATGTAGTCGAGCAGTGTGCAAATAAGATTCATCCATATGTGACTATATAATACGATGACACTAGCACATGGGATGAATAGGTTGATAGCAAGACAGTGCATGAGGAGGAGTTGACATCTTCATCATGCATAGATGCTTGTGATGATCTGGGTGTGAGTACACATAAGTATGATGAGGCATTGAAACTGGACTAGTCACCTTTGGACACCGATATTATTTCGCAGGAGGTGTGCATGACTGAGGACCGGAGTAGCACAACAGATACATGGGAGAATTATTATGGAGAGCCACACCATTTGGAAATGTAGTTGAAGGTTAGTGAGGATATGATCGCGGTAGATGTGGGACACTTTGATGCTACACATGCACTAATGGAAGATTATTGTTGGAGGGCCTCAACAGCATAGGTTAGTTAAAATGGGGGACTTGTCATTGATGACTTCCATATGCTCAGGGAGAGAGTGACTATGATGAGGGATGACTACCAGTAGTAGTTTTCGATGAATAGGGATTACCTATTGGAGGTTGGTGAGATGTATCACAAGGCACTAAGGGAGCAGGAGGTTGAGGTGGACTGACTCACTCATGAGTTAGTGATCACTTGGAGATTCTTGGAAGGTACATAGATAGCCCTTCAAGAAACAGGGTCCAAATTGGAGGAGCTCCTTGAGGAGACTAGTCAGAGATCCACTACATCTATCTCAGTAGAGGGTCTGGCATATCATTTAGCCACATTGCTAGAGGATGTTGGTGGTTTAGAAGTAGAGCACTAGTTGATGGAGGAGCATGAGTACCCAAGATCACTGATGAGTATGGAGAGATATGATTAGGAGACGCGGGAGGATGTCCATGGGTCACAGGGACCACTCTTCATGAGGGGTTTTGAGATATTTGTTCATATATATACTCATGGGGATTCCAGAACCAGGGACAGTTATGAGGACACTTCCATTTGTGTTATGGGATTGACTCACCTTCATATAGAGGTTGACCCAGTAGTACACCCAAGATCCATGAGGTTGCAGGAGTATATAGGAGATCACATTTGTATGCAAGGACATACAGTGACGAGTGCTAGTTCACAGAGACATACAGAGGTGTACAGTGGGATTCAGGAGGACACACTGGATTGCAGAGAGGATATGTACTTCATATAGCATGGAGATTCTTCTCCCTTGCAACAGTATATAGATCTAGGAGATCACCCTCACAATAGCAGTAGTAGTGAAGATGGATGGAGATTGATTGAGCTACAGATTATGGAGATACCTATTTTTGTATCTGATGGTTGGTGTTCAGTGATGAGTGTAGGCGATTATTTACCATGGGTGCCAGTGGACGAGATTTTTGTCAAGTCCTTGGAATTGACCAAAGCATATGATACTTTCCAATCCTACAGTTGGTTGCATATATTTATGATAGCCTTTCTCAATACCTTAATCATTGACAATAGCACAAGGGGAGATAGACAGTGGTAGGAGACATGGAGAGTTGGTAGGTTGAGACCACTTAACAGGAGTGTCTTTATTGCATATAGCAGGATAGGGGTGGATCATCAGAGACGGACAGTTGAGGCCTTAGGCGTGATGGAGAGAATATTAGGCCATGGGATAGAGGATATATTAGAGGTTGATACATATTCATATTCTCATTGGGATGAGGATGGAGGGATTTCAATAGTTACCAGTAGGGCACATAAACAGTTAGTGGGAATTGGAAGTGATGGACTTCCAAATTTGACATGGGATCTGGGAGTCCATTTGGTCAGTAGATTTTTTCATCTTATGAGGATCCATGAGTGGATGATCCATTATTTACACTTTGAGTAGACAGTCATGATCAGAGTAGTGCAATGCCAATATGATGGTCCCTATTAGAGACTAGCATGGGACCCTGGGATTACATGGCTGGGAATTTCATTGACTGATGGAGGTGAGTGGATATTTGCAGGGGGGAAGTCACTCTGACTTTCAAGTGAGATTTAGTATTGGTGGTATCACATCACTTGTTGGTGATTCATTGACGTCTTGTAGTACCTCATTATGGCAACATCATGTTCAGTCAATGGAGGTCGTGTTTGGGTTGGTACAGTCTTGGAGGACAAACTCATTTTGGGTTGAGACCATGTGTTATTTGCAGGAGACTCATGGTATTGATATGTTACATGACTATATTTCACGAGGCATTGTAGTTCACATTTTGATATGGGATACAAGGATTGGAGTTCTTGGTATTTCAACATTTGATGGAGTCGATTTTCGAGTAGAGGGTTTCTCGGGGAGTTGACTAAGATCCTTTGGCCATTGATCATTCTACTCATCAAGAGTATGTGGGTGTCATGCATGGTGAGCACTTGGAGAGGCCACATCTTGAGGGGAGTCTACCTTGTGTCACACAAGTGGATATGGGACCTTGGTATCATATTTGGTTGGATTCAATAATTGCTTGAGGACAAACAATATTCCAGGAGGGAGAACAGTAATGTCCCCATTTTGGGACATTATTACATTACAGAGTGTTATGCCTAAAAGAGTAGCCAGATAAGGGTGACAACGAGTTCGGGAGATATTGAGGGGTTTTATTGGGCTCGACTTGCATCGTTCATCTTATTTCATCATCAAGATCCATTTCACACAGCTTGGCTTTGGTTCCATTGCATTCTGATGATTTCTATAATTTTGAGTTATTATGGATCATATTTTAATTAAATTCACTAAGAAGGTTATAATGGGCATATTACTTGGATAAACCTCTTAGTGTAATAGCTCGTTTTAATCGAGAGTAATATCACTACAGGATAAAATGATGATAAGTGACTTTCAATTGCCAAAGAATCCATAAGGATGGATAAATCACTTTTTAGAGTTAAAATGGTCAATTAATTAATTAAGTGATTTAATCAAAGAATAATAAAATAGATAAAAATTCACTTGGAAAGAAAAGGTGAACAGTGGGGAGTATAAAGGAGAGATAGGGGCATATATTCTCTCATTATGTTGACTAATTTTTTGTATTCAGCCTCTTGGCTTGGAGAGCTCTTAGAGATTGGGGTTTTGAGGGTTTTGGTGACAAACCCTAGGCTTGGTTTCGGTGCTGCAAAGATACACCCTAGCTAGCCATTTTGTGGGAAGAGATCACTCTGATTTCTTCATCGTGCTTCGTTGTTGGAAGATTTTCATTCAATAGTTGAGTTTTCTTTGTGGGTGCTTCCTTTTCGGAGGTAGCAGCTGAGTTTGGGGTTTATATAGGGTGAATTGCTTGAAGAAGGTTGATAAATCCTTGTGGGGGTCGAATCTCATTATTCTGGGCACATTCCTTGACTGTTGGGTGCATATCTGGTCATGAGACAAGTGTATTCCTATGTGTACTAATATTATTTTTGTTTGGGGGATGAATTTCTTCAATCTGGGTGTATATCTATGTGGTTGGGCACATATATGGCTCTAATTCCATTTCTCTGGCACATTACAGTGGTAGATTTTATTCTACTTTGAGAAGAGACTTATTCCCTATATCTAGGTGACTTCCTACATTAGTAGAGTGGCAAATTAACTTGGGAAATTGCAGCAAAATTATCTATATTGTGACAGTAGATCGTGGGCATGAGACAAGGGCGTTAATCCTCATCTTGGAACCCTTAGTTCATGTGAACAAATTCATTGTTCAGAACAACCAACTCATGGGTTATCTTGGAGGGGTTAATGTTGTTTTTTTTATTTGCTTGGGAGACATTTCGGTTTTCCAATACAACCATCATATATCTGTGTTCATTTCTGGAAATTACCTTGTCATTCACTCTTCTATTATATAAATTAAGTCAAGGATTATATAGGTATTTTGGTGCATTCTTGATTTATCTCTTAGTGTCTTTCCTATGGTGCATTCTTGTCTATTCATGACAAATTATATGTTGTCTTAAACAATCAAATACATCATAAATATAGGTATAAATACAATATGAGACTGAGCTTCATTTTGAATCCATACATGAAAATTTTTAAATGTTTCAAAAGATTGAGATTTTTCTTTTAGCATATACACCCAACACATTCTAGTGTAATCATTGATAAAAGTCATGATGTATTTGTTTCCATTTGCAGAAGGAATGGGAATAGGTCCACACAAATCAAAATGAATCAGTTCAATTTTTCTACATGCTCTTGAAGTGAAATCTTAGAAAGGTTCTTTGCTATGATTTCTAAGTATACAAGCATCACATGGTTTTAGTTTTATAGGAATGGTGGGCAGACTAGAAGCACCATTCTTTCTCAATAAATGAAGATTTTCATAATTAATATGGTCAAATATAGCATGCCACAAAAGAATAGATAGAATTATACCTGAGTCATGATAAGAGAGGTATGCAACAATGTGTGTATGGGTAGATGTCCCATTCAACTTCAATAGTCTTCCATCTTCTATTCTATTCATGACAACCATATTCTCAGAATCCTTCCTTATATCAACTTTGCCACCAAATATATGAACAGAGTGGCCTTGTTGTCTAATGTGCACAAGGGACAACAAGCTTCTTTGTAGCTCAGGAAGATAGAGTATGTTGTGCAGAAGAAAATCTGGGAGTCCAGGCAGCTTGATCCTAATGGTGCCCATTCCCAAAGGTTTGAGACTTGATCTATCTGCAAAGTACACTATGACATATACATTGTCATCAAAGTCATCAAAGAAATATCTTTGAAATTTCATGTGAGAGGTCGTACCTGTGTCAATAAGCCATGTATCTCGCCAAGAAGAAAATTAAGTATTAAATAGATTTTCATCTACTCCTATGTTGTAATAAGAAACAACATAATGAACAAGTTCTTTACCTTTTTCCAGGTCTGAGGTTCTATCTTTCTCTTCTTTGAAATTTTGTCTATATTCTTTGATCTTGTGTTATGGAAATCTACAATCAATGGCTTCATGTGACCCATTTACTCTGCAATAGATTCAATGAAGGTCATATTTTTCTCATAGATTGTTACGATGAAAATCACTCTATGGCATTGGGTAAACCACAAAAGACAGAAATGACTGTAGAAATCAACTCTAATCTCAAGTATGCTATATAAACAAACATGCTAACAATATAATATAAAGAGCCTACCTCTCTTGGATGTTCTATGAAGTCTATCGCTGAGCACTCGACTCAAAGATATATACCTGCAACTTGTCATCAACAACCAAGATACACAAGCATATGGTGATAATATATAAATTTAGCACATATAATAGCATAATCCATAAATATTCATAACAAATATTCCCATGGAATAACAATTCAAATATTTTCAAGAAATTAATTGGATGAGAAAAGAGTATTTATATTAAAATATGATCAACATAAGTGTATGAATGACAAAATTATGTGTCGGCACATATTTGAACCGAGAAACTAATTCCCTTCCAGCTGGGACTCCACCACTTCAATCCTCCACCAAAGGCAAGCTCATATAACAGAGACAATGAGGTTCTCCATCAAATAGGGAAGATCTTGGAGGCTAAACCATGTGTTTAGACTTAAAAGGACAAAGGGTTGCAGAATCAATATGAAGTGAACAATTTCTCCAGAGTAACTTTGCTCTCAAAGTTGAATTTTTCTCATCTCTTCCACATCTTGGATATGGCCCATTTATATCCTCAAAATGGAACTAAAGGGCCGAGTCA
>JZKD02S2054933.1:11656-22066 GCA_000966675.3 Picea glauca | reverse complement strand
TGTGGACATCAATCTCTCTGCCATAAGGTCAATTAGAACTTATTCAATGAATTTCTCTGCAGCTCTGAGCTCGTCTGACATACATGCTCAAATCGGATAACTCATGTGGATGAATGAATGCTCAAAGCAATGGAATAGGTGTCGATCTCAATAAACATAGCATGGTATAAATGAGTTATCTTGTTGTCTTAGATACAATTTGAAAAATATTTCTCGGTGAAACATTCGACGGAATAAGTAGAAAATGATTTAACGAATCTTCTCCAACAAACAAGAGGCCTTCATCAATGAAGTTTTGTCCATTTTGGCGGGGTCCCAACGGTCGAATGTGAGATTTTTGGTCATAACTTTTGTTCTAACCATTTGGGGCGTCAGGCTAATGGTTATAATGCTTTCAACGGCTATATCGCTATGTCATGGCGAAGTGCCATTTTTTTGTTTTTCTGATATCCTGGCGAAGTTCCATTTTTTCAAACCTTCCTTATGTGAAGTTCCCTCAAGAACCTCTTGTAGTTTTTCTAGCTTCCCTTTCTTCTTACTGAACTTTCTATCCTTTTTCCCTGTGATATGTTCTATTGGGTTCCTCTTCCCATTTTGATTCTTATCTCCTCTTGGCATAGAAACTTCATGTTGTTGATATTCTTTCATAGGGTTCAAGGACAATAATTCTTATCTGTATGGGGTAGATACTCCACTCTTCAGTGAGTCTTCTTGTGTTCTTTCAACTTCGACATCCATGTTTCTGGTTCTGAACAACTTTTATCTATTCTCTTGTTCCTCAATCAAGTGCACTATCCTCTTCATCATGAAGTCTCTTAGTTCTTTCTTCTTCTATTCTAGGGCTTCCTCTTCCTTTCTTCTAGTCTGATTTCTCTCAATCCAGGGTTTTCCTAATAACATAGCAAATGGGGTGTTGTTCTCAACAAATTTAACAACCTCAATCTCTTCCTCTGTCAAAGTTCCATGAGAAATCATAGATATCTAGGTAAGTCTTCCACATAGGGTTATCAACTTTCCTCTAAATAATCCTATTCCTCCTAATGAAGGAATCATAGCAGGCTTTCCTAAAATTTCCTAGATTCTTTCTGTCATAATATTCACCTATGTTTCCTCATCTAGAACACAGTCTATGTCGAAGCATCCTATTCTTGTTTCTATGCACTATTTTTCTTTGAATATTTCTGATAAGTTGATATTTCGATGATCATTCAAGGTTTCTTTCATTTGCAGTAATACAATCTCTGATTCTTTCTGGAGTTTTGTCATGGTCTTACTTTCTTGATCTTCCTCGGGGTTTTCTTGTCTCATATTGATTCTTTCAACATCAATAATCATTCTAGGGAAATCTAAAACTTCATGATCCATAGCTTGACAACAAAGACAACTAGGTCTTCTACCAGGGAATTCCTTAGCAATATGTCCCAGTATTCTGCAATTATAACAAAGAATTAATATTCTTTTTCTTTGAAATGATCCCCAGCCTTTTGTGTACTGGGCACTAGGATCATAGTAGCTAACCTGCAAAAAATTATTTCTAGGTTCCTGCATCCATTTGTTAGTCCAAACATTCTTTCTATGCATAGGAATAACATATCTTTCATTATTTCTATAAGATATACTCGTATCAAACCTTCTTTCATCTAGTTGTGCCCTACTTTTCAAGCTAGGACAAAACTTATCAAACATACCTAGATCCATACTTTTGAAACAAAAATTTCCACTTATCTTTCCTTTTTCAATCAAAACTTTTCACTGTTATTACCTTTAACAAAGCACAAAGCCTTCAGATCTTACCTCTTTTCTTCTAATTTGACTTTTCTTTTTAGCATGGATCTTCACAAGTTAAGTAGAACACTGCACACTAAATCAACAAATCTATGCACAGAGCTTTCTTTTCTTCAGTTCCCAACAATCACAGTTTCAGGTCCAATACTGTGCACTTTAACAACAGATCTATGCACATAGCTTCTCTTTTTCTTTACTTCAGTTCCCAACAATCATAGTTTTAGGTCCTAGAAATGGAACCATTTGTTGGCATAGGGGCATACCTAGGGTTCAATTCTCAAGAGTGCACCAACAAAAACCTAACTACCGGCCCTTTCAGCAACACCTACGAAGCAGATGAAATCTCACCCGAGGTAGAGGCAGAGGTAGTTGCAAGAATTAGATGTATGCAACCTTAGTTGGGACACCGATCTGTGATTACAACACCTTAACAAAGAACTTAGCAGTTACATTTCATCAATATTTAACTAGTAGCTACTTCGTAGATAAAACCCTAATTATAAATCATTATAGTTTTCAACCAGATCTAACATATAGACGCACTTAGAATAAGGGAATAGATAATATCTAGCATTCATTCACATTATTAAGAACAAAGCATTAACATATCTATATCAAAGCACTAATCAAGTAAATACATAAACACATCAATACATCGCATAAAGCATAGCAACACAGGATATGTGTGGTTCACCCCCAGCTTGGGGCTACATCCACCAACTCTTCTTCTCTTTTATTATCTTCGGTCAATCATCTACATGCATAGAGACACAAGATCCTACTCTACATAGGATAGCATATCTGCATGCACCTCACCAGATCCTCCTTCCCCAAGCTAGGTTACAGTACAAAGCTTCTACTCAATCTCTTATAGTCACTTGCACTTAGCCTTGCAAATTTCACATAGCATGCGCAAAGCTTCTACTCAATCTCTTACAGTCACTTGCACTTAGCTCTACAAGTTCTCAACATAGCATGCACAAAGCATTTACAACTATTACTTGCACTTAGCACTTAGCATCACACACTTTCCACTAGCTTACATCGCCTAGACTTCTATTTATACATTACAAAAGAGGCCTAAACATGGGTAAACCCATGGGCCAACATCCCCATACCCATTACATAATCCCAAACCCAAAAAATACCCAAAAAGGGGCCAAGAACCCGCGATCTCTGCCTTGACTTGCGCTCCACCTTCGACAGCCTGTCTAAGTCCCAAAAGTAGGTCAAACATGACCAAGGATCCTCAAAACTTGGTCAAGGGCCAACAGAGTGTTCAAAACTAGGTGAACATTTCAGGATAAGTGTTTTCATCTTGTCATCTATGGAGGAAGTACATAAAATTCAGTATCCACAAAAGTAATGGAGAAATTTAAATTGAAAAGCATTCCACATCCAAATCTGTATAGGGCCTCATGGTTGAAAAGTGGACAACAAGTGATTGTAACTAAGCAATGCTTGTTGAGTTTTCATATTGGAAAGTTTAGTGAGCAGGTATTGTGTGACATATTGGACATGGATGTTTGTCACGTAATAATCGAAATACCATGGATATTTGACATAAATGTTTTACATGGTGGAAGGAAGAATACTTATGAATTTTTAAAAGATGGAAAAAGGTATAGATCAAAACCAATGGTGGAGGCCAAGTTAAGTGGTAGTGATGGTAAAGGCAATGATAGCAAAATATTTGTAGCATAAGTCACATTATGATGTGTTAAGACAAATAATTTATGTGAGAACAAAAAAGGACCCATTTATGTTTGGCCTTAATGCCGAGAAAAATTATAGAGAGTGGAAAGATGAGTTCTATGACACCATACATTCAACCTTTGTTGAATGAATTTAAAGAGATCCTAGGAGATGATTTACTAACATGTTTACCTCCATTTAGGATTATATCACATCATATTGGTTTGATATCAAGATCAAGTCTACCGTATAAATCTCCTTATCATATCACTCCAACAAAGAGAAAGGAAGTAAATAAGAAGGTGCAAGAGGTGCTTGACAAAGGATTGATCAAAGAATTTTTGAGTCCATGTGTTGTACCTACAATTTTGACACTCAAAAAAGGAGGTGAATGGAGAATATGAATTGATTCATGAGCTATTAAAAATATTACTATCAATTATAGATTTCATTTACCAAGGATGGATGACCTCAGGGATTGTTTGATTGGGGCCAAATATTTTTCAAAGATTGATTTGAAGTGTGGTTACGATTAGATTCAGATAAGGGAATGTGATGAATGGAAGAAAACTTTCAAGACAAATGATATATTGTTTGAGTATGTCATTTGGGATAACTAATGCACCCAACACAATCATGAGATTTATGAATTAAGTTTTGAAACCATTTTTGGGTAAGTTTGTTTTTGTATACTTAGATGCAATTTTTATTTTCATTAAAACCAAAGAAGAACACTCGGAGCATGTGAGAAAGGTGTTACAATGGTTGAGAGAAGAGAAACTATTAATCAATTTTCAGAAATGTACATTTATGAAAGAGGAGTTAGTGTACTTGGTATTTTTGATTTCCAAGGAAGGCTTGAAGATGGATTCTGAAAAGGTTGGACAACACCTAAGTGTACGCTTGATGTGAGAAGTTTCCATGGATTGGAAAGATTCTATAGGAACTTTATGTACCACTTTCTGAATGCATGAAAAAGGGGATTTTCAAGTGGACAAAATCAACCATGAAGTGATTTGAAGACTTCAAGAAAAAGGTGACTAAACAACCAATTTTGGTGCTTCCATATTTCAATAAAGTGTTTCAAGTGGATTGTGATGCAAGTGGATCAACAATTGGAGTAGTTTTGAGCCATGAAGGAAGGTTTATTTCATTCTTCAACAAGAAATAGAAGGATGCTAAGAAAAAATACTTTATTTATGATCAATAATTTTATGTGATTGTACAATACTTGGAGAAATGGAAACATTGCTTTCTACTGAAGGAGTTTGTATTATTTACTGATCATAAGGCATTGCAGTACATCAATAGCCAAGGTAAATTAAATCAAAATCATTTGAAATGGATATAATTTTTGTAAAGTTACTCATTTGTTTTGAAACACGGGTCTAGAAAGTTGAATAAATTTGCAGATGCATTGAGCCGAAGAATAATTCTACTAAATACTTTGTTAGTAGAAGTTGTTGTCTTGGAATATATGAAAGGGTATGCAGAAGATGTAGATTCTGCAGACATTTGGAAAGTGTGAAGAGCATCTTGGAGCATTCATATAACCCCATATTTGGATTTCCACATCCAATAAGGTTTCTTGTTCAAGAATTACATTTTATGCATTCCACGGAGTTTATCGTGGTTGAATCTTGTTAGATATTTGTATAAAAATGGTTTGGGTGGACATTTTGGCATTTATAAAACCACAAAATTCGTGAAGGAAATATATTTTTGGTCTTGCATCAGAAAGGATATGAAAAATTTTGTTGAGTGTTGTATAATTTTCCAACTAGCAAAGGGAAAGAATCAAAACGTAGGTTTATACACACCAAGACCAATACCCAAGAGACCATGGGAATATATAAGTACAAATTTAATTTTGGGACTACCTAGGACACAGAGTAGTCATGATTCTATGATGGTTATAGTGGAAAGATTTTCAAAGATGGAATGTTTCATCCCATGCAAGAAAACTAATGAATTCTACTAAAGTGGTTTTTTTTTTTAAGAGATTGTGAGATTACATGGACTTCCAAGAAGTATCACTTTTGATAGGGATACAAAATTTCCTGGGAATTTTTTGAGGATACTTTGGAAAAATATGGGTTCCAAATTGTTGTGCGGTTCTTCATATCATCCTCAAACGGATGGACAGACCAAGGTGGTGAATTTAAGTCTTGGAAATTGGTTAAGGAGTTTGAGTGGGGAGAAATCATGACAATGGGATTTGATATTGACGCAGGATAAATTTACTTATAACAATTTTGTTAATAGATTACTGGGAAAGAATCCATTTCAGATTGTTTATGATAGATCACCAAAAGGATTTGTTGATTCAGCTAAATTGTTGAATCTGGAGGAAAAAAGGAGTGTTGATGCAAGTGAGTTTGTAGAGAGCATACAGAAAATGTATGAACATGTTAAGAGAAAGATACAATAGGTTTTTGAAGAAGGAGAGTTGGTAATGGCACACTTGATGAAAGAAATATTCCCCATAGGTATGTATAGTAAACTAAATTACAATAAAACTGGACCATGTTAAATTTTGAGAAAAAATTATGATAATGCATATAAGTTAGAGTTGCCAGAAGATTTTGATATTTCTATAGTATTCAATGTGATTAAATAAAATAAGTACTACAACTCCCATTGTTGTAACACTGGGAGATGAAGTTGAGTGTTGTAACTCCCATTGTTATAAAACCATGTTGAAATTCCAGTTGATGCAACATTATATTGAAATTCTAGTTGTTGCAACACCATGCTACCACTTTTATTGATGCAACTCCTTTTGATAAAACACCATGTTGTAATTCCAATTGCTGCAACTTTGTGTCGTAATCCCAGTTTTTTCAACACCGTGAACTGTTACAACCCCAAAGGTGCACAAAGTCAGTTATAGTTTTTCAAGTTATTTCATGGCATACTCCATGTGTCTTGGGCAGATTTTGTGGAATATTGATCAGAATCTGGACCAGGGGGCAAATTTTAGCTCAAAAATCAACGTTCTCGGAATTGCCTCAAAATGAACGTGAGCGTAGCCCTCATCATCATGAACCCAACGAAACTCATTTTGTCTCAAACGGACATCAGGAGCAAGAGATATCGCGATCTGTTCGAATCACCAAACAGGAAAAAAAATGGGATGCTGACTGGGTAGTCCGTATAGTCTGTATGGATGATGATGTGGCATGATGGTACGATGATGTGGCAGAACTGAGTTGGCACCTACTGACATGGAAGTTTGTGATTAGTTGACAATTGGATGAGTTATATTGTGACACGTGGTAGCATTTTGGCGAATGGTAAGGTGCCACGTGGCCCAGTCATGGGCTGCCACGTGGCACCCATTTATTTTCTATTGGTGTGTTATGTAAAATTGTATGGGTCCATGGGGGTCAAACCCCAGACCTCTAACCACCGTGAAAGGTTTAACATAGTCTGCCCAGCCAACACGCCATAACATGTTCCTTGTATATAATATGGTTTTTAATTTATTTGAATTTACATTGTGTAAACTTTGGCGGGGGGTTGGGTCAGGGCTTAGCCCCGACCCGTGGTTGCATTGAACACCATTTGACCATACACGCGCAAATGTGTAATGGGACTCATGGTTTTATACGTTGAAATATATGACCAATACATTTGTTAAATGGTGCGTGAGGGTTTCCAAATATTGGGCCATGGTTGTATGGCGTATCACATGTGACCTTTCACCATATGGTGGGCGCGCGCGGGAGTATATTTCAAATGCAGCCCGCGGTAACACACTTTTCCATATGACCAATTGCTACACAGAGGCACGCGCATTAGAGACTATCCCTGGTCCCATACACAAATAACATATGACCATGCCTGTTGGTAAATGGGGCACGCGGGGGTGTTTCAAATTTAGCTCGTGGTTTCATGTGTTGTATCCATGCGACCACATTAAACGGGAATGTGTGTGGATTTAAGTTTTTGGTTTTAAGTTTTGGTTCAAATGTTTAACACATCCACCAACATTTGGCACATGTTATACACGCGTGGATATGAGCCCTTTTGTTGCGCGGGGAATGTGGCCATATGGCCCCCATGCGCCCAACACCTCCGATTTTGGGGGCTCTAATTCCGTTAACTGTTCGAAAATTTGGTGTGTTTTGTGGAGATGCACATGGGTGCTGGGTTTAGCCATGGGAAACGCCCAGAATCCAGGTTACTCACACACAGGTGCGAAATAGCGAACCAGAGACAGGAAGCTTGAAGGAGAAAAATGGCAGGAGGCCTAACTTCTTCATTTGTTGGCCAAATGAGGTGCTGAAAAAGCCCAGCTAGGGGTTTTTGGACGTTCTGAGTCCATTGGCACTATTTTCATAGGCATTTGAAGACTTCTTTTGCAGTTTTTTCACCATTAAAGTTTGAGGAAGCTCCAGGGAGCTTGAAGCCCTCATTGTTTGAGGCCATGCTCAGATGAGCCCTAGTCTATTTTACGTGACTGAATAGTCATTTTTGAATAATTATTATGCTCTGAACACATTGGGATAGGTATCAGATCTATTGAAGGACTTTTACAGTTGTTTTTGCCACAGAGAAGCTCAGGGAAGCTTGGAGGCCACATGTAGAAGAGGTCATGACTGGATGAGACAAGATCCATTTTCAGAGTTCTAATAGTCATTTTTGGGGTTTTTATGTATTCTGAACCCAATGGTACAGTCTGTAAATCCATTGGAGTTGAGAAGCAGCTTGTAAAAGAACATTTGACAATCTAATCCCAAAGAGCCCAGTCCATTGAAGGAGGCTCAAGGAGATGTAGCCCAGAGAGGGGTGAACTCCTTTATCATCTTGGTATTGTTGTGAGTTTGATGTGTTATTTGCTGAAAGTTATGTTGTTGTGTATTTTTTTTTAGCACCTATTTAACCTTTTAAAAGAACATTTCCTCACACATGAACATTGAAAAGAAGAAGCATGAACTTAACACATAAACCATTTTGCATATTTTAACACATGAAGCAAGGTCCTGTAAGGTTTATTTTATTGAAGTAGAGGGTGCTTACATAGCATAACAAGTCAGTCTTCTATTTTCAGATCAAATATGGTGGAAAAATTAAAGAGAAAGATGGTTGGATGAAAATGGTGGAAAATTTGGACCGTTGAAACCTCCCAGTGCCCAACTCATATTGGTAAAATAAAGAAACAGTTGAAGGGATGATTGGGCTTCCCAGAAATGGGAAGGGAAAAGGAAAATGAGAAAAGGGTGGAGAGATTTGTTTTCGAGGAGGCACCGAGAAAAAAGAAGAGATAGAAGAGAGGAAATGGAAGAAGGAGCATCTACATAAACAATAGATCAAAGGAAGGAAGAATATATTTTATAGGAAACGTGTGGAACAATGAGAAACTCTGTCTATCATGGAGCTTGAATAAAAATTGTGTCAAATTGGATGAAATGGAATGAGACTATGGAATACAAATTGTATTTCTATTTAATAAATAATTTTCAATCCCTATAAATGGTGTTGTCTCTTGTTTCCATTTTTCTGTGAATGTAATTTCTTTTGGAATTCTTTAAGTTGTTAAATTTATCTTAACATTGTTAGATATTTGTTGTGCACTATATGGAAAAAACCTAGTTTTGTAGTGTGTTTTGTACAGGATCAAGGGTGACTGCATCACAATGTTGGCATTTCAAAATATATTCATGAACTAGAGTAGGTGAATATGAACCTTCTTATAGAAATCCATGTTAAGCCCTAGACAAAGCCCCATAAAAATCCCATGTTAGGTATAAAACCCCTTATTGAGCCCCTTATTGAATTATTACATTTCATGTGTTATATTTTTATGTAGGCTATGAACCCCTTCATCACACCCTTTCATTATAATTGTACCTTTTATCTCCTATATATATACCAAGGAGAGATGGTCTTAGAATAATCTTATCTCATATTGTATTGTGAATTGGATATATTGTAAAAGGAGGTTTCCCCCTCGAAGTGAATTGTAATTCATTGATTTTATTATCATTTTTAAGGCATTGGATCATAAAATTTGGTGTTCCTTCCTTTTCTATATTGTTTTTGCAGATAATTTTCAAGGCGTTCAATCATAACAATCCAACACTCTGAAATTGGATCGATTATGTATAATATGGAATATGAAAGGTGACTTACTTTTCATGGCCAATACTTGTTTTATGCATGTTGTTCTCTATTTATTCCCAAGGTCTAATGATTGGCTTGGAAAAAGGAAGTTGAACTTCATCTGCATTCACATCTTAAGTTGGCTTACTGGATTGCTTATGTACTAGTTGTTGATTTAAATCATCAACAACATCTTCTTCCAAAAGAGGGTTGTTCTAAAAATAGACCAATTCATAATGTCAAATATTCCTTCGTTCAACTTCATCATGAATAATTCGAGTCTAAGTTTGAAATTTTTTTACTTTGGCTTGTGAAACTTGCAAACACGTTAGAACAAATTGCATAGTTTCTTTGTTAGTTATGACTATATTTTGCACAAAAGAGAGTGTTAGAGTGTTCAGTAACTCTAATAATTCATCAACCCAACCCATTTAGAAAATTACTTAGACATAAAGGGTTTCTTTCAACTCCACCCTTTAAAAATCAAATACAAACTCAACTAATGAAGGGTGTTGAAAATGCACATGTTTATCAAATTTGATTAAAAACACAATAATGATCAAAGAAAATTGAATAGATGTATACCAAATTCACCATTAGAAGCCGCTAATGTCATCACCACGGTGAATCTTTTGTAGTTTCATTGTTTCTATCGACCACCCTCAATGGCTTCTTTCTATGGGGTCTACCTTAAGTCCCAGGTCTATCGTCAATAATGAATACAATATTTTTATTGAAATGTCTATCGGTTCATGGACTTATTGGATCCCTACAATTTTTGTTCATGAATTGGAAAATAATTTTCTTGTTCTCGAAAAAAAA
>JZKD02S2054900.1:6220-53127 GCA_000966675.3 Picea glauca | reverse complement strand
CTTGAATAATAAATAACTACTTATTTATTATATATATTTATACCTTGTATTATAAATATTATGTCATATATGTTGGGTATGTGTTATATTATTTGCATGACTAGCCTTAGTGTCTTCTATGTTGCGCTGGGCGTGTAGGGGTTCGAGGGAAATTCCCTCGAGAAATGTGTCACATTTTTACCTCATTTTTTGTGTCACTTCGATTTTCATGTCCATTGTTGGGTGGTTTTTCAGCACATGGTTTTTTCCGATGGTTTTCTATTTATGGTTAAGGAATTAGGGTTGTTGACTAATCCAGTTCATTGGGTTAGGGTTTTGGATGTTGTTGGCTCCTATATTTATATTGTATTGTAAACAATGTATCACTATGAATGGATATAGAATATGCTGGTTTTCCCGGTTTGGGTTTCCAGGGGAAAAATATCTATGTAATGTGTGTATTTTCCATTGTATCTTTTCTATTATTTTATTGAAAATCTATTTGTAGTAAAATATTGTACAAGTTTAAAATCTACATTTGGTATTAGAGCTTTGTTGGCTTCAGGGGGACTGCTTTATGGTCAAGGGTTTGGCTTAGGATTGTGATAAGCCTTGTTACAGTGGGAGATTTGTGGTATTGATTTTTCAGGTGAAAATAAATGACGAGCAATTCGAAAAGGGAGATCGAGAAGTTTAATGGGCAAATTTTTGAGCTTTGGAAGCTCAAGATGTAAGATATATTGGTTGACAGAGATCAATGGATCATGGTGGATCCAGGTACTACACCTATAGGAAGTTCAAAAGATGACTGGAAAAAGTTGGATCGGAAGGCGAAGAGCACATTTTGACCGTGTCTCTCAGATTCAATATTAATGAATGTGTCAGAGGAAGATGCAACCAAGGATTTATGGAATAAGTTGGGGAAGTTGTATCAGTCTAAGTCACTAGTAAATAAACTATTCATGAGAAAGAAGCTATATAACCTAAGGATGAGAGATGGAGACTCGGTGGCAGAGCATTTGAATGCCTTAAATATTGTGGTAAGTCAGTTAGTATCTGTTGAGATTAAAATTTCAGATGAAGATAAGTGTATCATTTTACTGTGATCTTTACCAGACTCATGGGATAGTTTGGTTGTGGCCATAGGTAGTAATACAACTTCCTTGAAGTTTGATGAAGTGGTCTCATCCTTGTTGTCGGAGGAGATGATACAGAAGAACATAGAAGGACAGAGCACAAATGCATTATTTGCAAGAGGATTCTCCCAGGAAGGAAATAGATCTAAGTCCTCAAGTGGGAGATTTGAGTCTAAGGGTAGATCTAAATATCCTAGAAAGTTTGTAAAGGTATGTTGGATATGTGGAAAACAAGGGCACTACAAGAAGCAATGTAGATCCAAAGTTGAGAAAAAGAAGGGATCGAAAGAAACTCCTTCTACAGAAGAAAATACCTCCAATGAAGAAGGAGAGGATGTGTACTTGGATTCTTCAAGCACACATGAAAATCGTGAGGCATGGTTTGTTGAATTAGGTGCATCCTTTCATATGAATCCCCATAGGGAGTGGTTCTATGAATATGAAAGGTATGATGAAGGTAATTTTTTCCTCAGTGATGACTCGACAAATAGAATCATAGGACGAGAAAAAGTTAAGCTAAGGCTCATAGATGGAAGGATTATAACACTACCTGGTGTTTTGCACATCCCAGGTTTGGCCATAAATTTTATTTTTGTAAGAAAAATGGAATATGCAAGGGTAAAAACAATATTTGAAAAGTAAACCTGTAGGATGGTTCGAGGAGCAATGGTGTTGTTGAAGGGAGTTTAGTTTGGAAATCTGTATAAGCTGGAAGGAAGCACTATTAGTGATGGGTGTAATAGTTCCATTGTTCTTGATATTGGATTTGAATAAGAAATAACTCCTATAGCCTCTGGAGAAAAGGTTATGCTATGGCATCAAAGTCTGGGACATATCAGAGAGAAGGGTATTCGACTACTAAACAATAAATGTATGGTTGAAGGTATGTCTAATTGATCTCTGGATTTTGATTTTTGTGAACATTGTGTATATGGGAAGAAGAATCGGGTAATATTCCCCTTTGGTGCAAGGAGAGCAGAAGGAATTTACAGCTAGTTCACAGTGATGTGTTTGGACCTATGTCGGTTCCATAATTGGGAAAATCTATGTACTATGTCTCATTTATAGATGACTTCTCGAGGAATACTTGGATATATTTTCCGAGGAAGAAATATGAAGTCTTTGACATGTTTAAAGAGTTTAAGGCTCTTGTTGAGAATCAAACAGAGAAAGAGAATTAAGGTGCCAAGGATAGATAATGGCAGAGAGTTATGCGAGAATGAATTTGAAGAATTCTGTAAGAAGTGCGGTATATCAAGGCAAAAGACTACTCTATATACACCTCAACATAATGGAGTTTCAAAAAGGATGAACATGACACTGATGGAAGAAGCAAGGTCCATGCTCAGTGGTGCCAGGTTAGGGAAATAATTCTGGGCAGAGGCAGTGGGTACTACATGGTACCTGTTCAACATATCACCCTCATAAATGTTGTATGACAAAACTTGACAAGAGGTATGGACTGGTAAGAAACCTTCTCTCACACATCTCAAGGTATTTGGATGTGAGGCCTATGTTCATGTTACAAAAGAAAATACGAGTAAGCTTGATAAGAAGGATGAAAAGTGTATCTTTATTGGGTATAAATATGTTCTCAAAGGTTATAAGCTTTGGAACCCAGAAACTAAGAAGGTTGTGTATAGCCAAGATGTGGTATTTAGAGAAATGAAGGATGTTGTTAAACATGAAGTCCTACCAAGTAAGGAAGAAACAAAGAAAATAGAGTTTGATTTAAAGGATGATGAATCAGAATCTACAAAAGAACATGAATCAGAAGAAGAAGATCCTCATACTCCGGTATTGAGGAGATTGGTTCGAGAAAGAAGGCTACCGGAAAGGTATACTCCATCTGATTTCCATTCAAATTTTGCTTTGTATATTACTGATGATGATCCTAGAACTGTCAGGGAGGCAGTGGATTCAGAGGATGGAAATCTTTGGGAAAAGTCCATGGATGAAGAAATGGAAGCCTTGGATAAGAACGAGGCTTGGGATCTAGTGGAGTTTCCAACTGGAAGAAATCCCATTGGCAACAAAATAGTATTTAAAAAGCAGCTGAATGCAGAAGGAAAAGTGGAGAAATACAAAGATTGGTTAGTAGTAAAGGGTTATTCCCAGGTTGAGGGAATTGATTTTGGTGAGATTGTTTCTCTTGTTTCCAAGTTAATTTCTATAAGATTTATGTTATATATTGCTGCTGCATTTTATTTTGAAGTAGAATATATGGATGCGAAGACAACATTCATACATGGGGATCTAGAAGAACAAATCTATATGAAGCAACCAAAAGGATTTGCTATGAAGGGAAAGAAGGAGTTGGTACGCAAGATGAAAAAGTATCTGTATGGTTTAAAACAATCACCAAGGATGTGGTATAAAAAATTTGATACTTATATGTTGGGACTTGGCTTCACAAGAGGCAAAGAGGATCACTGTGTGTATTTTAAATTAATTGGTGATCATTTGATTTATTTGGTCTTGTATGTGGATGACATGTTGTTGACATGAAACAACAAGGAGATTATCCAAGATGTGAAAACTTAGTTATCCTCTAAATTTGACATGAAGGATCTTGGTGCTTCAAACTTCATTTTGGGCATGGAAACTAAAAGAGATCAGAAAAAGAGGAAACTCTGGTTAAATTAGAGAAAATGTGTCGAGACAATATTGCAGAGGTTTAATATGAAGGAATGTAAATCGGTCAAGGTCCCTATCCATGTTGGTGTAAAGTTGTCTGCGGATCAGTGTCCCAAGACACAAGAAGAGGAGGAGGACATGGCTCGTGTTCCATATGCGAGTGCAGTTGGAAGTTTGATGTATGAAATGGTATGCACTAGACTAGACATTGCACATGCAGTGGGAGATTTGAGAAGGTATATGTCAAAACCAGGGAAGGAGCATTGGACAATAGTAAAAAGTGTTTTTAAGTATTTGTGTGGCATTGTTAGCTATGGATTTTGCTACCAAGGAAGACCAGGATTGGACACTGTGTTGGACATACATGGATTTGTGGATGCAAACTAGGCTGGAGATCTGGACCGTAGAAGATCTACAAGCAGGTATGTGTTTAACCTGTTTGGAGGAGAAATCGGTTGGATGAGCAAAAGACACGCTGTAGTGGCACTTTCAACTACAAAATTTGAATACATGGCAACCACTCATGCAAGTAAGGAAGAAATATGGTTAAAAATATTATGTTCAGGTATTGGGTTGGTACAACAAGCTGTAAGGATAGATTGTGACATTCAAAGTGCAATTTTTCTGGCAAGGAACCCAAATTATCATTCAAAGTGCAATTTTTCTGGCGAGGAACCCAAATTATCATTCAAAGACAAAGCATATTGATATTCAATATCACTTTGTGAGAGACATGGTTGAAGAAAACAAAGTGTTGTTGGTGAAGGTGGACACGTTGAAGAATGTTGCAGATTCATTAACAAAATCTATGAGCAATGAGAAGTTTTCTTGGTGTAGAGGATCCACGGGCATTGCTGCCCTGGATTCCTGACTATGTAACCCTGTAACCCCTTGTATGCAAAGAAAAAAACAAGTGGGAGAATGTTGGGTATGTGTTATATTCTTTGCATGAATAGCCTTAGTGTCTGCTACATTGCATTGGGTGTATAGGGAGGTCGTAGGGGTTTGGGGGAAACACCCTTGAGAAATTTTTTTTTGCCTCAGGAAACGTGTCACACTTTTTCCTTGTTTTTCATGTCACCTCGATTTTCGTGTCCATTGTTGGGCGATTTTTCGTCACATTGTTTTTGCCAATGGTTTTCTATTTCTAGTTAAGGAATTAGGGTTGTTGACTAATATAGATAATTGGGTTAGGGTTTTGGATGCTGCTGGCTCCTATATGTATATTTTATTTTAAACAATGTATTACTATGAATGAATATATAATATGTTATTTTTCCCGGTTTGGGTTTCCAGGGGAAAAATATCTGTGTAATGTGTGTATTTTCCATTGTATATATATATATATATATATGGAAGAATGTCTTCCCGATGTTCTCCAAACATCTATTGGGTTGTGTTGGTTACTATTTATATATTTGAGTTTATATCTTTATTACGATTGACCCAGGGTTCATGTCTACTGGAGTTCCAACAAAACCTCTAAAACTATCGGCCCTCTTGGTAAACCAGAAGGCAACTTAGCACACATAGTGCACTACACAATCTCACTTGAGATAGTCTTAATGGGTGACTGCAGTATTCAAGTGTCTATAGTCTAGGATTGAGTGGGGATATGTGAAATAGTGCGTTGAGAGTTCTATTTAAATTATTAACACAATAAACTGTCATTTACAATGATGCATGGAATATAATCAACTCATTCATTTAGCAGATCAATAACTACTTTACATAGTAAGGGAACACATGCATTCAATCACATAACACATGTTTTACCATGTTTCACCCCCTCTTGGGCTATGTCCACAAAGATCTAGCTTCTTGGCTCTTTTATTATAGTAGTTCCAAAACTACAACGCCACGCTCTTTACAACTCTTTCTAGTCGGGTTGAGATCTATTGTGAGGCGGACTAGATTGCACTAGGCTCCTCTGCCTGTGATCTAACCCTCAAGATCTACCCTCCTTAATCCTCTCTAGCTCAACAAATTACAAAGTTAGGTCATATAGCAACATATTACAATTAGATATCAAAGCATGACTCCTCCCCTAGACTCCCTATATCCCATCTGACTCTGGTCTCCACAGTTTCTTCACTAGCCTCTCCCTATGAGACCTAGGTATCTCTATTTATACGTTTCTGGCTCACCAGCCATTACAATGTATTGCAAAAACCCTAACCCTAACGTCGTTAGGTCTTCCATGCATGCATGCGTGTTTCTCTTCCTTCCAGCTGTCGCTTCCCTCGTGCATGCCTTCTTTCCCAAAATAACCTTTCTTTTCACTTTGGCTTGCTTCCAACAGGACCCCAACACTGACATGTGGCTCATCTCGAGCCACATAAACTTTGTGTGCTTTGTCGACCTCCCTAGTGATCGCTTGTAACTTCTCCCTGAGCTTTCTTGCGTTTGATCCTATGCGATCTTCTCCTTGACTGCGTCCACTGTCTGTACTGCAATCTCATCACTGATCAACCCTACACACTCTTCCTGGGTCTATGCCATATATGTCTTGGCTTCCTCTTTCTATGCAGTGACCTCTGCTACTCACTCTTGGAGTGGTTCCATTTGAGCCTGATGCTCCTTTTTTTGCGTCTGCATAGTGGTGAGTTCTGCCTGTAGTTTCTTCATGTCTTGGGCCCCTTTGACGCGCTCCGTGATGGACATTGTATTCTGCCTTTGCTTGAGGTATTGGATCGCTACACTTATCCTTTCTTCTTCCTTGTCCCACTGCTGGAACAACTGATCCTCTTCCATATTTTTCCATAGTTGTGTTGCTTTATTGAACAGGTTGACCGGTGCGTGGACCTGTCATTCTATCTTCTGTATCTGCTCTATTGCCTCCTGCTTCCTTTGCTCCCTTACCTTTGGTGGAGTGGTAGGTGTGAGATGCTCACGAAGATTCTCTATCTCCTGTTGATATTGATCGAATGTCTACGCAATCTGATCAATCTTTTCTGTTGCTGTGAGTTTGGCCCACTGTGCGGTATTTGGAATATTCTTGTAATCTCCATCCACTTTTTTTTCCAATTTGTTCACGCGTTCCCTCTTCTCTTTGGTCTTGAGCTTGGCCTATTCATATATCAATTCTAGCTCATCCTGTTTATCCTTTACTTGTTGTAATTCGGCTGTGTCTGTGCGTGCACGAGACTGGACCTCCTGGGTAACACTAACCTGTACTTTATGTAGAGCCTTGGATGGTATCCATGGCAATACCAATTGTAATTGAGTTAAGTCCTGTAGGGGTGTCTGCCCCACGATCTCATCCATGCACAACATGCTAGGTGTAATGTGAAACATTGCACTCAACTGTGGTATTGTGTGGACTATGTCCCACTTGCTTGCTTCAGGTTCTCCTCCCGTCTGTAATTCCAATGGCCCTGTTTCTATGCAACTGCCGGGCTACTTGCACCTCCCCGATCTGCTTGAGGAACTGTCACATGTATTCTAGCTCTTCTTGAATTCTGTCCCTGTGGCACACAACATTCTCAAAATCCTCAGATGTACGATCCTGGACCAATTGGGCTATCATTTCTGCATCATCCTCTGTGATCATGTATTCTGGAGGTGTTCTATGCGCCTTCATATTATTGCACACACCCCCGTTTGAGTCGTTGGTCACTTAGTCAGGCTTGTTTCTTATGGATCAGGACTTGGTGTAGTCCCCAGCACTGGCTCGACCTGTATCTGCTGTACTTGGGGAGGCTACATATTATTCTTCTTCCCCTTTTGGGTTCTTGTCTTAGATGTCCCTTTTTTCGTCTTCTTTGTTTTGGTCTGGCCTGTCCTTGGTTTCTTGGGCACTGAGACTTCTTGAGGCTGTGTCTCTCCCTACCGTGCCTCCTCAACATTTGTATGTTTCTGCCTTGTCTCCTCTTCTTCTACCCCTGCAGGTATGTCTGGAGTGAGGACTGTAATCCTCCAATCGTCTTCCCAATCCTTGATATCCATTTCTATGTCTCCGTTTGTGATGAAATAGCGCAATTGTAGACACTTTTTATTGGGGTCCTTCCACGCCTGGATCCACATCGCATGTTGAGTATCCTTGAATTTAGTTATGTCGCGATAGTATGAAACATCCTGTGGTTTTATTCTCCAGAGGTTGGCGATGGTCTCCTGTAGGTCACGAAGATATCCTTCGAATATGGATGCATTCATATTTCTGTGTCTGGAATCTAACACATAGCCGAGCAATAAATATCTTGCTCCATGATTGGGTTTGGGTTTGGTGGCGAAAGATACATATTTTGGTTCCTTCCATCCCATAATGGCTATCAACATGATCAACCATGAGTAATGAAATTATGTTCCCAGATCTTGCGCATCCTTGCAATCATATAGAAATAAATTCGAAAGGTAAGTGGCCCAACTGACTGTGGTGCCCTCGACACACTATGCTGCAACTGCGACAACCCCAGCTGGGACTTCCTTCTTGTGACATCTTCTCAGCAACTTGCAGGCCATGATTTTTGCGGCCATTTTTGTTGCGATGTCACTGATCCATTTGATAATTATTCCACATGTCCCCAAGTCAGTGCTATATTTATTTTTCGTCTCCTCCGTGAGTGCTTTCTCCTTTGTTTTGTCGTCAAGAAATTGTGTGGGATCCATGCCCTGTGATGTGCACAATGAGCTCTACGTATATTGAGACGAGCTTGTCCAACCATATATCTCTGCCATGTGTGACCACCATCAACTCTTTGACACAACTATTGGCATAATTTCCTCTGCCAAAGCGTGGTAGTTCCAACAAACCTAAAATCCTCGTTTTTGCCAATCCTACTGCTCACTGGAGTGGTTGATGAACTGGTTCCCCAAATGGGTTTACACCGACTTTCTGTAGGTAGAATTGCTTCACAAACTTCGAGAAATTGTCCATTTCCGTTACATCATGATATGAATACTTTAGTTTCTCTACATATCCTAACAAATCTTCTTTCACCCATACCCCTTCTGGTATGCACGGAAAAACAATTGTTGCGGTGGGTTGTTTGTGTGGTGACCTAGGTACTATGTGCTTGTCCTTTCATGGTGGTGGCTGACTCAAGGTTTCAACCTCCATTGGTCATTCTTCGACATACTATTCCATCCATCTTGTGACATCTTCCACTGCTCCTTCCTGTGGGTGTTCCGACACGGTTGTATGTGATTTCTCTGGCTTGGCCGCTGCTTCTTGATTTGGAGCCATCCCATTGACTCTCAGGGCTTCTTTGGGGTTTTCTGGTTTCTCTTGAATGCCTATTTCCTCATTCTATGGAGCCTGACCCTCTTCTGGCATATCCATATCCATGCTTCCTGGTTCTTTCTGTGAGGTTTCCTCCACAATTAGTGTGGGGTTAATTGGTGTTGTATCCAGTGATGGGATTTCGTCTACATTGACGACTTCTGGCGGTTGATGTTCGCTTTCCTGTGATTGTATTTGTGCTCTGGTCCCATGGTGGAAAATATGGTCATTCGCCGAGCTCAGTGGCCTCTACAACCTCTGTGAACTTTGCTATGTGCTTTGTATTCTCTATGGCTCTCTGTCTCTTCCAATTTTCGCAATAAGATTTTTTCTTTCGTGTCCTTGCATTGTAGGGGTGTCGTGTGAAGCTTGTTGAAGACGCTACCTTTATGATAGATTCAATGAAACTCCAGTTCCTTCATACTTTCCATTACTCTCCCTCACTATCTCCAGTTTTCACGATTAATGTGGCATCCTGTTGGTCATTTCCGACATTCAATTCCGCATGCCTTTGTCATTTAGTACTCCTTTTGCTGTCTTTACCTTTCCCGCTTGTTTCCATTTTGAACTGACCGTTGGTCTTGTCTTCGTAGGGTATGTATTCCTAAGTGTGCGTGCTCTTTCTCCTTTCGACACACTGTACCTCTATTGGTACTATTTAATATCCTGTTTTTTTTTTCAAACTGCATGGTGACTTTCAAGTTATGGGTGGTCGACTGTCCTTGTATAGTTTCGGTCGGCTCCCATTGATCATCCCTTTGAGTTCTGTGCCTCTTAAGTATTTCAACTGTATATCTCCCCCATTTGTGATATATTTTACTTCGTACGGTCCTAACCAGTGCATTTTGAGTTTTCCTGGATGCTGAATGGATTTGTTTTCATACATCAACACTAAGTCTCCTTTTTTGAAATTTTTCTTCTTCATATGTCTGTCATGCCACACTTTTTCTCTTTCTTTTTGAAATTGCTGGTGGAACCCTGCTAGGATCTGATCTTCCTCCATGATCAACAACTGATTTATCTTGTCCTTTACTGTGCCTTGTTTGGTCATGTGTGTAATCGATGCTACGCGTAGACTGGGTACTAAAAATTCTAATGGCACCACTGCTTCTTGGCCTTATACCAATCTCAATGGCGTGTGTCCTGTCAACTTCTTGCATGTGGTTCTGTATGCCCACAATACTGCTGGTATTTTGAGGTCCCAATCATCCCTATTGACATTACAGATGTTTGTCAGTGCGTTCTCAAGGATTTTTTTAAATGCATCTACTGTTCCATTCGCCTGTGGGTGATATGGCGTGCTATTTTGATGATGGAATTCAAATTATTCAGTCATATCCTTAATGGTGTTGTTAATGAAGTGAGTGCCTTGGTCACTCATCAAAATTCTTGGGCAACCAAATCTAGTGATTACTTGTTCAAATAGAAAGTGCATTGCTGTTTCTACACTGCAATCCTTCACTAGTGCCGCTTTTGCCCATCTTGTCAGGTATTCTGTCGCAGTGATAATATACCTTGATCCTGTCCTCTTTGATGGTGGGTTAATTGGTCTCACAAAGTCTATTTCCCATTTTTCAAATACCTGTAAAGTTACTGGTGGTCGCAATGGTATCTTATCCCTTCTGTTGGGTTTACCAACCCTCTGACAGACATCACATCTCTGGCAGTACTCCTTCAATTCTCTGTGAATGGTTGGACAACATAGTCCTGCGCAGAATACCTTCTTCGTGGTATCTTTGCCTACGTAATGTCCTCCTTCTATTACCTCATGGGTTTTTGCTAAAACCCTTGATCTTTCATGTTCTAGCACATATCTTCGCAAGATGCTATCTACGCCAATTTTGTATAAGTGTCCTTCGATCTATTGATAGTCTACAACCCAGACTACTAGGTTTTTCTTATGCGCAGTGTTATATTCCTATGGCACAATACCTGTGCTTAAGTACTGGATGATCTCTTCAAAGTATCTGTCAGTGATATGGACTAAAACTAACTGTCCATCCAGAAAGTTGTCCTCTATGTTTATAGGTTCTTCTCCATTTGTGACCCTTGATAGGTGGTCAGGTCCTGCATTCCACTTTCCTGGATTGACTATTACTTCGAAATCAAACTATTGAAACAATAGTAACCATCGACATATTCTCCCTCCCAACACTGGCTTGTTGACTAGGTATTTAAGGGCTGAGTGATCTGTGAACATCTTAAAATGTTTTCCCAATAAGTAATGTCTGAATTTATGCAGTGTGTAGACCATAGCTAGGCCTTCCTTCTCTGTAGTGTTATAGTTTTGTTCTGATTCTGATAGATTTCTGCTCGCAAATTCTATAGGGTGATCCAAATCTTCTACTCCTGGCTGCGCCAAAATAGCTCCAAGTGCTATGGTTGATGCATCTACATGTACATGGAATGTCTTTTCCCAATCTGGAAATACTAGTATTGGCGCAATGACCATTTTTTCTTTCACCGTATCCAGACCATGTTGATAGTCTTCATTCCATTGAAACTTTGTATCTTTCCTTAATAGTTTCTCCATTGGTGTGGTAATCTACGCGTACCCTTTGATAATTTTTCTGTAGTATCTTGTGTGTCCCAATGTCACTCTTAGTTGACGAACTGTCTTTGGTGGTGGAAAGTTAACAATTACTACAATCTTTGCAGGATCTACTAGTAAACCTTGCTTGCACACTATATGGCCCAATAGTATCCCAAACAATGTTCTGAAGATGCATTTCCTGATGTTTAATGATATCTGGCACTGCCTACATATTTCTAACATTAGCCACAAGACCTCTAATAGTTTTTCAATAGACTATAGACTGTCCAATCACCCAAGTATACCTCTAGAAACGGGTGGATAAACTCCTTAAATGCAGCGATGAGTACTCTGGAAAATATTACTGGTGCATTCTTTAATCCAAACGACATGACTGTGTATTGGTATGATCCCCATTATTTAGAAAACATGGTCTTGTATCTATATTCCTGTGCTATCTTGATCTGGTGGTAGCTTGAAAACCCATCAGTGAATGAGTAAAATTCATGTCCTCCTACGTTCTCCAACACTTCATCCGTGAATGGTGTAGGGAACGGGTCATGTAGGCATGCATCATTCAACTTCCTCTAGTCGACACATATTCTTATCTCGCCTTGTTTTTTCTCCTGAACTACCATCAGGCTTATCCATTCTGATTCCTCCACAGGTTCTATGATTCCAGCTTCAAGCATTCTATCGATCTCAGCTTTAACTTTCTGCTTATATATCGGGGTTAGTCTGTATGGTCATTGTCTGATCGATCTTGCTTCAACTCTAAGGGGTATCTTCATTTCTCCCAACTCTCCTGCTATGTTCTTCATTTATTTAAATGTCATGGGGAATAGGTCATTGTACTCGTGCAGTAACTCTATTATGATTTCCATTGTTTACTCATCCTAGTAGTCTCCAATCCTGTCCATTTTGGGCTTCTCAACTGTCCCAATGTTGACTTTCTTCACCTTGATCGCCTCAACAATCACTTCTGATTCTAGAGGTGGACCTTCCACTTCTCTTTCTCCTTCTTCTTCCTCAATCTCAATATCGCATGGATCGTCTTCATCTGGTGCTTCTTCCTGCACATGGTAGCATGACGCCATTTATTTAACTGTCTGTTTGTTCTACTGTTGTTCTTCTATTATGATTTCGACTTCCGGTTCCTTAATGAATATCACCCTTCTTATGTGCTTAAGTGTTTCATCTATGTTGGGGTTCTCATGCTAGAATGATAAAGTGACTATAAAATTATGTTGCAATACCGTCCAACTCATAGTTCCTCTGCACAGTTCTTGGTCTGTATACCAGTTTGCTGGTATGCCTTTTAAGGTATGTACGAAATGATGAGGCCATTCCTCTGGGGGTGTCATTTTCCACAATGCTCTGCACTTATCCAAGTGTTCCGTTGGTGCCCCCTGTCCATCATACTTTTTCTTCTTGTTGCTTTTCTTTTTTGCGCCAAACCTTATGCGTAGTAACCACTTACATTGGTACCAATATGTGATTTTTTCTTTGTGTGTGCCCCACCATCTTGCAGGTGTGGCATTGAGTGCTATGTCGAGTGCTATGAGATTTTGATTTCCTAACACTTCATCCTCATACTGTGCCAATAATACTTTAAGGTCATTCACTCCATGGAAACTGGGTGGTTCCCTTATCTTCGTGCCTACCCATCTTACTACGTGGTCTATTCTTGCGCACCTTCTTGCAGAAAATTCATGTAGCCTTTGTTTCCAGTTCTCTAAACTTGTATCTGAGTTTGTCTCACATGATGTAATGCTCCGCCAACTGAGTATCCCATATGCAGTTGGTCTTACGTAATCCTCATTGCGCATAGTTGTTTTGTACAACTGACTGATTTCCTCTAAGTCTAAGAAAGTGGGTTCTACAAACCTTTCCCCTTCTGATGGGTCCAATGGTGCGATGACCCTGTATTCTCCTAACTCAAATGTCTTTTTTTGTGTTTTTAAATTGATTATTTCTTGGTTATCAAATGCCCAATCCAAGCCAAGCAATGTTATATATGGTGTTTTACCGTCCACTATTTCAATCACCTCAAAGTCTGCTTTAGTATGCACTCCATCCAAGTCTATTGTCACTCCTTTCAGTCTACCAATTTGTAGGACTCTGTGTTGGTTTGCTAGTTTTAGTTGAATAGGTGAATATCCCAATGTGGGCTCTCCCATAAATTTCCATGTCTTATTTGGTAGTACATTGACTTCAAATCCTAGATCCAATATGATATCTCCCATGTTGAAATCTCTGATGTTGGAATTCAGCCTAAACTCCCTACTTGTTCTTCTCCTTGTATGTAGGTGATTGACTGTTTTTTGTTCTAGTTTTCCTTCTGTCTCTATGCTAAATTTTTCTAACATATTTTGCAATATTTTGACAGTGGATGGATCAATCAATAGTTTTACACATGATTTTAAAAAGCCTTTGATTATACTTACTTGTCCCAGGGGATTCATTTCTTTGGTATGATCCAACAATGTAGGCATCTTGTACTCTGACACTTCCTTTCTCTGTTGCGCAGTTGAAATCGACGCAGTGTCTTGCTTCATGAATTCTTGTCTGGCTTGCTGAAATAGTTCATTCTTGTTCTGCGCATCAAACTATCTCCTTGGTTCGACATTCTTCTTCACCTATTGGTGTTGTATTGGTTCTTGTTGGACTACATCATTTCCTTTTTTATCTCCTCCATGTGTAACTATGTTGATGTTACGTCCTTCATCCATTGCTTCAACTGAAATCCATTGAACATTATGGTTTTTCTAGTTCCTCTTTTCCTGGATCTTCCCTAGTAATGTAGGACATTCTTCCGTGTCATGATCCGATGCACAACAATACATACAAGTTGCTGGTGGAAGTGGACATTCCCTTTCATAATGTCCCAGTTGTTGACAGTTATGACATACCACTGGCCCTCTACCTCTTCCAAAGCCTCCTCTCGCTCGTCCTCCACCTCTGTAGCCATCTCGATCTCCTCTCAGCCTGTTATACAGAGGAGCCTGATTCTACTGCATGGTATTGTACTGAGGTTGCACTGTGTTGTACTATGGCTACGCGATATTATAGGGTTGTTGTGCAGTAATATACTGTTGATGCACAGTGTTGTATGGGGATGAAACTTGGTTAAATTGTGGTGCAACTTGCCCAGCCAAAATTTATTCCTGCACCCTATATGCATCTAATGTCCTCTCATGCATCAAATCCATCGTTCTACAATATTTGTCATCGTGGCCCACTGACTTACAAAAGTTCCAATATGAAATATTTAGGACTGTCTAGTATTTATGCATCATTGGGCGATGATATGGATCATGGCCCGACTTCTTACAGATTTCACACCATAGTCCTCTTGTTGGTAACTGATTTGGCATTCCTGCTTCCATATACTGCATGAATGTTGGACATTCATTCTTGTGGTGTCCTTCCGTCCTGCATGTGGTACACCAAACGAATTCTCATTTGTCCTTACTTTTGTTTTGGTTTAGCTGGAATGTTAAGTTCTTCAAATCCTCCTTTAGTTCTTCGATGGTTGGATTTGTCTACTGATATTGATTTTCTTCCAGTTGTAGGGCTTCCTGCAGAGCCTATGCCTACGTCTGAAACTTATGTTGTCGCAATGGGCATTTTAAGTGTGGTAGCAGTGAATTGACAAACAAGTGCTTGTGGTGCATATCGGTCATGAGATATTTCAACTTTCCTTTCATTCGCTTGAATTTNATATATGGAAGAATGTCTTCCCGATGTTGTCCAAACATCTATTGGGGTTGTGTTGGTTACTATTTATAAATCTGAGTTTATATCTTTAATACGATTGACCCAGGGTTCATGTCTACTGGAGTTCCAACAAAACCTCTAAAACTATCGACCCTCTTGGTAAACCAGAAGGCAACTTAGCACACAAAGTGCACTATGCAATCTCACCTGATATAGTCTTAATGGGTGACTGCAGTATCAAGTGTCTATAGTCTAGGATTGAGTGGGGATCTGTGAAATAGTGCGTTGAGAGTTCTATTTAAATTATTAACGCAATAAGCTGTCATTTACAATGATGCATGGAATATAATCAACTCATTCATTTAGCATATCAATAACTACTTTACATAGTAAGGGAACACATGCATTCAATCACATAACACAGGTTTTACCATGGTTCACCCCCTCTTGGGCTATGTCCACAAAGATCTAGCTTCTTGGCTCTTTTATTATAGTAGTTCCAAAACTACAGCGCCACGCTCTTTACAACTCTTTCTAGTCGGGTTGAGATCTATTGTGAGGCGGACTAGATTGCACTAGGCTCCTCTGCCTGCGATCTAACCCTCAAGATCTACCCTACTTACTCCTCTCTAGCTCAACAAATTACAAAGTTAGGTCATATAGCAACATATTACAACTAGATATCAAAGCATGACTCCTCCCCTAGACTCCTTATATCCCATCCGACTCTGGTCTCCACAGTTTCTTCACTAGCCTCTCCCTATGAGACCTAGGTATCTCTATTTATACGTTTCTGGCTCGCCAACAATTACAATGTATTGCAAAAACCCTAACCCTAATGTCGTTAGGTCTTCCATGCATGCATGCGTGTTGCTCTTCCTTCCAGCTGTCGCTTCCCTCGTGCATGCCTTCTTTCCCAAAATAACATTTCTTTTCACTTTGGCTTGCTTCCAACAGGCCCCCAACACTGACATGTGGCTCATCCCGAGCCACATAAACTTTGTGTGCTTCGTCGACCTCCCTAGTGATCGCTTGGAACTTCTCCCTGAGCTCTGTTTCTTGCGTTTGATCCTACGCAATCTTCTCCTTGAGTGCGTCCACTGTCTGTACTGCAATCTCATCACTAATCAACCCTGCACACTCTTCTTGGGTCTATGTCATATATGTCTTGGCTTCCTCTTTCTATGAAATGACCCCTGCTACTTTCTCTTGGAGTGGTTCCATTTGACCCTGATGCTCCTTTTTTTGCATCTTCGTAGTGGTGAGTTCTGCCTGCAGTTTCTTCATGTCTTGGACCCCTTTGACGCACTCCATGATGGACATTGTCTTCTGCCTTTGCTTGAGCTATTGGATAGCTTCACTTATCCTTTCTTCTTCCTTGTCCCACTGCTGGAACAACTGATCCTCTTCCATATTTGTCCATAGTTGTGTTCCTTTATCGAACAGGTCGACCGGTGCGTGGACCTGTCGTTCTATCTCCTGTATCTGCTCTATTGCCTCCTGCTTCCTTTTCTCCATTACCTTTGGTGGAGTGGTAGGTGTGAGATGCTCACGAAGATTCTCTATCTTCTGTTGATATTGATCGAATGTCTACGCAATCTAATCAATATTTTCTGTTTCCGTGAGTTTGGCCCTCTGCGCGGTATTTGGAATATTCTCGTAATCTTCGTCCACTTTTTTTCCCAATTTGTTCACGCGTTCCCTCTCCTCTTTGGTCTTGAGCTTGGCCTATTCATATATCAATTCTAGCTCGTCCTGTTTATCCTTTACTTGTTGTAATTCGACTGTGTCTGTGTGTGCACGAGATTGGACCTCCTGGGTAACACTAACCTATAATTTATATAGAGCCTTGGATGGTATCCGTGGAAATACCAATTGTAATTGAGTTAAGTCCTTTAGGGGTGTCTGCCCCACGATCTCATCCATGCACAACATGCTAGGTGTAATGTGAAACATTGCACTCGACTGTGGTATTGTGTGGACTATGTCCCGCTTGCTTGCTTTAGGTTCTCCTCCCGTCTGTAATTCCGATGGCCCTGTTTCTATGCAACTGCCGGGCTGCCTGCACCTCCCCGATCTGCTTGAGGAATTGTCACATGTATGCCAACTCTTCTTGAATTCTGTCCATGTGGCACACAAAATTCTCAAAATCCTCGGATGTACGATCCTGGACCAATTGGGCTATCATTTCTGCATCATCCTCTGTGATCATGTATTCTGGAGGTGTTCTATGCGCCTTCATATTATTGCGCACACCCCCGTTTGAGTCGCTGGTCGCTTAGTCGGGCCTGTTTCTTATGGATCAGGACTTGGTGTAGTCCCCTGCACTGGCTCGACCTGTATCTGCTGTACTTGGGGAGGCTACATATTATTCTTCTTCCCCTTTTGGGTTCTTGTCTTAGATGTCCCTTCTTTCGTCTGCTTTGTTTTGGTCTGGCCTGTCCTTGGTTTCTTGGGCATTGAGACTTCCTAAGGCCATGTCTCTCCCTACCATGCCTCCTCGACATTTGTATGTTCCTACCTTGTCTCCTCTTCCTCTACCCCTGCAGGTATGTATGGAGTGAGGACTGTAATCCTCCAATCGTCTTCCCAATCCTTGATATCCATTTCTATGTCTCCCTTCGTGATGCAATAACGCAATTGTAGACACTTTTTATTGGGGTCCTTCCATGCCTAGATCCACATCGCATGTCGAGTAGCAATTTAGCTATGTCGCGATAGTATGAAACATCCTGTGGTGTTATTCTCTAGAGGTTGGCGATGGTCTCCTGTAGGTTGCGAAGATATCCTTCGAATATGGATGCATTCATATTTCTGTGTCTGACATCTAACGCAGAGCCGAGCAATAAATATCTTGCTCCATTATTGGGTTTGGGTTTGGTGGCGAAAGATACATATTTTGGTTCCTTCCATCCCATAATGGCTATCAACATGATCAACCATGAGTAATGAAATTATGTTCCCAGATCCTGCGCATCCTTGCAATCATCTAGAAATAAATTCGAAAGGTAAGTGGCCCAAATGACTGTGGTGCCCTTGACACACTATGCTGCAACTGCGACAACCCCAGCTGAGACTTCCTCCTTGTGACATCTTCTGAGCAGCTTGCAGGCCATGATTTTTGTGGACATTTTTGTCACGACGTCACTGATCCATTTGATAATTATTCCACATGTCCCCAAGTCAGTGCTGTATTTATTTTTCATCTCCTTCGTGAGTGCTTTCACCTTTGTTTTGTCGTCGAGAAATTGTGTGGGATCCATGCCTTGTGATGTGCACAATGAGCTCTACGTCTATTGAGACGAGCTTGTCCAACCATATATCTCTGCCATGTGTGACCACCATCAATTGTTTGACACAAATATTGGCATAATGTCCTCTGCCAAAGCGTGGTAGTTCTAACAAACCTAAAATCCTCGTTTTTTTCCAATCCTACTGCCCACTGGAGTGGCTGATGAACTGGTTCCCCAAATGGGTTTACACTGACTTTCTGTAGGTAGAATTGCTTCACAAACTTTGAGAACTTGTCCATTTCCGTTACATCATGATATGAATACTTTAGTTTCTCTACATATCCTAATGAATTTGCTTTCACCCATACCCCTTCTAGTATGCACGAAAAAACAATTACTGCAGTGGGTTGTTTGTGTGGTGATCTAGGTACTATGTGCTTGTACTTTCATGGTGGTGGCTGACTCAAGGGTTCGACCTCCATTGGTCATTCTTCGACATACTATTCCATCCATCTTGTGACATCTTCCACTGCTCCTTCCTGTGGGTGTTCCGACACTGTTGTATGCGATTTCTCTGGCTTGGCCACTGCTTCTTGATTTGGAGCCATCCCATGACTCTCGGGGCTTCTTCGGGGTTTTCTAGTTTCTCTTGACTACCTGTGTCCTCATTCTGTCGGGCCTGACCCTCTTCTGGCATATCCATGTCAATGCTTCTTGGTGTTGTTTGCGAGGTTTCCTCCACAATTGGTGTGGGGTTAATTGGTGTTGTATCCAGTGATGGGATTTCGTCTACATTGACGACTTCTGGCGGTTGATGTTCAATTTCCTGTGATTGTATTTGTGCTCTGGTCCCATGGTGGTGCCATGGTGGAAAATCTGGTCGTTCACCGAGCTCAGTGGCCTCTACAACCTCTGTGAACTTCGCTCTGTGCTTTGTATTCTCTATGGCTCTCTGTCTCTTCCAATTTTCGCAATAAGATTTTTGCTTTCGTGTCCTTGCATTGTATGGGTGTCGTGTGAAGCTTGTCGAAGATGCTACCTTTATGATAGATTCAATGAACCTCCAGTTCCTTCATAATTTCCATTACTCTCCCTCATTGTCTCCAGTTGTCGCGATTAATGTGGCATCCTATTGGTCATTTCCGACATTCAATTCTGCATGCCTTTGTCATTTAATACTCCTTTTGTTGTCTTTACCTTTCCCTCTTGTTTCCATTTTGAACTGACCGTTGGCCTTGTCTTCGTAGGGTATGTATTCCTAAGTGTGCGTGCTCTTTCTCCTTTCGAAACACTGTACCTCTATTGGTACTGTTTAATATCCTGTTTTTTTTTTCAAACTGCATGGTGACTTTCAAGTTATGGGTGGTCGACTGCCCTTGTATAGTTTCAGTCGGCTCCCATTGATCATCCATTTGAGTTCTGTGCTTCTTAAGTATTTCAACTGTATATCTCCCCCATTTGTGATAGATTTTACTTCGTACGGTCCTAACCAGTGCATTTTGAGTTTTCCTGGATGCTGAATGGATTTGTTTTCATACATCAACACTAAGTCTCCTTTCTTGAAATTTTTCTTCTTCATATGTCTATCATGCCACACTTTTTCTCTTTCTTTCTGAAATTGCTGGTGGAACCCTGCTAGGATCTGATCTTCCTCCATGATCAACAACTGATTTAGCCTATCCTTTACTATGCCTTGTTCGGTCATGTGTGTAATCGTTGCTACGTGTAGACTGGTTACTAAAAATTCTAATGGCACCACTGCTTCTTGGCCTTATACCAATCTCAATGGCGTGTGTCCTGTCAACTTCTTGCATGTGGTTCTGTATGCCCACAATACTGCTGGTATTTTGAGGTCCCAATCATCCCTATTGACATTACAGATGTTTGTCAGTGCGTTCTCAAGGATTTTTTTAAATGCATCTACTGTTCCATTCGCCTGTGGGTGATATGGCGTGCTATTTTGATGATGGAATTCAAATTATTCAGTCATATCCTTAATGGTGTTGTTAATGAAGTGAGTGCCTTGGTCACTCATCAAAATTCTTGGGCAACCAAATCTAGTGATTACTTGTTCAAATAGAAAGTGCATTGCTGTTTCTACACTGCAATCCTTCACTAGTGCCGCTTTTGCCCATCTTGTCAGGTATTCTGTCGCAGTGATAATATACCTTGATCCTGTCCTCTTTGATGGTGGGTTAATTGGTCTCACAAAGTCTATTTCCCATTTTTCAAATACCTGTAAAGTTACTGGTGGTCGCAATGGTATCTTATCCCTTCTGTTGGGTTTACCAACCCTCTGACAGACATCACATCTCTGGCAGTACTCCTTCAATTCTCTGTGAATGGTTGGACAACATAGTCCTGCGCAGAATACCTTCTTCGTGGTATCTTTGCCTACGTAATGTCCTCCTTCTATTACCTCATGGGTTTTTGCTAAAACCCTTGATCTTTCATGTTCTAGCACATATCTTCGCAAGATGCTATCTACGCCAATTTTGTATAAGTGTCCTTCGATCTATTGATAGTCTACAACCCAGACTACTAGGTTTTTCTTATGCGCAGTGTTATATTCCTATGGCACAATACCTGTGCTTAAGTACTGGATGATCTCTTCAAAGTATCTGTCAGTGATATGGACTAAAACTAACTGTCCATCCAGAAAGTTGTCCTCTATGTTTATAGGTTCTTCTCCATTTGTGACCCTTGATAGGTGGTCAGGTCCTGCATTCCACTTTCCTGGATTGACTATTACTTCGAAATCAAACTATTGAAACAATAGTAACCATCGACATATTCTCCCTCCCAACACTGGCTTGTTGACTAGGTATTTAAGGGCTGAGTGATCTGTGAACATCTTAAAATGTTTTCCCAATAAGTAATGTCTGAATTTATGCAGTGTGTAGACCATAGCTAGGCCTTCCTTCTCTGTAGTGTTATAGTTTTGTTCTGATTCTGATAGATTTCTGCTCGCAAATTCTATAGGGTGATCCAAATCTTCTACTCCTGGCTGCGCCAAAATAGCTCCAAGTGCTATGGTTGATGCATCTACATGTACATGGAATGTCTTTTCCCAATCTGGAAATACTAGTATTGGCGCAATGACCATTTTTTCTTTCACCGTATCCAGACCATGTTGATAGTCTTCATTCCATTGAAACTTTGTATCTTTCCTTAATAGTTTCTCCATTGGTGTGGTAATCTACGCGTACCCTTTGATAATTTTTCTGTAGTATCTTGTGTGTCCCAATGTCACTCTTAGTTGACGAACTGTCTTTGGTGGTGGAAAGTTAACAATTACTACAATCTTTGCAGGATCTACTAGTAAACCTTGCTTGCACACTATATGGCCCAATAGTATCCCAAACAATGTTCTGAAGATGCATTTCCTGATGTTTAATGATATCTGGCACTGCCTACATATTTCTAACATTAGCCACAAGACCTCTAATAGTTTTTCAATAGACTATAGACTGTCCAATCACCCAAGTATACCTCTAGAAACGGGTGGATAAACTCCTTAAATGCAGCGATGAGTACTCTGGAAAATATTACTGGTGCATTCTTTAATCCAAACGACATGACTGTGTATTGGTATGATCCCCATTATTTAGAAAACATGGTCTTGTATCTATATTCCTGTGCTATCTTGATCTGGTGGTAGCTTGAAAACCCATCAGTGAATGAGTAAAATTCATGTCCTCCTACGTTCTCCAACACTTCATCCGTGAATGGTGTAGGGAACGGGTCATGTAGGCATGCATCATTCAACTTCCTCTAGTCGACACATATTCTTATCTCGCCTTGTTTTTTCTCCTGAACTACCATCAGGCTTATCCATTCTGATTCCTCCACAGGTTCTATGATTCCAGCTTCAAGCATTCTATCGATCTCAGCTTTAACTTTCTGCTTATATATCGGGGTTAGTCTGTATGGTCATTGTCTGATCGATCTTGCTTCAACTCTAAGGGGTATCTTCATTTCTCCCAACTCTCCTGCTATGTTCTTCATTTATTTAAATGTCATGGGGAATAGGTCATTGTACTCGTGCAGTAACTCTATTATGATTTCCATTGTTTACTCATCCTAGTAGTCTCCAATCCTGTCCATTTTGGGCTTCTCAACTGTCCCAATGTTGACTTTCTTCACCTTGATCGCCTCAACAATCACTTCTGATTCTAGAGGTGGACCTTCCACTTCTCTTTCTCCTTCTTCTTCCTCAATCTCAATATCGCATGGATCGTCTTCATCTGGTGCTTCTTCCTGCACATGGTAGCATGACGCCATTTATTTAACTGTCTGTTTGTTCTACTGTTGTTCTTCTATTATGATTTCGACTTCCGGTTCCTTAATGAATATCACCCTTCTTATGTGCTTAAGTGTTTCATCTATGTTGGGGTTCTCATGCTAGAATGATAAAGTGACTATAAAATTATGTTGCAATACCGTCCAACTCATAGTTCCTCTGCACAGTTCTTGGTCTGTATACCAGTTTGCTGGTATGCCTTTTAAGGTATGTACGAAATGATGAGGCCATTCCTCTGGGGGTGTCATTTTCCACAATGCTCTGCACTTATCCAAGTGTTCCGTTGGTGCCCCCTGTCCATCATACTTTTTCTTCTTGTTGCTTTTCTTTTTTGCGCCAAACCTTATGCGTAGTAACCACTTACATTGGTACCAATATGTGATTTTTTCTTTGTGTGTGCCCCACCATCTTGCAGGTGTGGCATTGAGTGCTATGTCGAGTGCTATGAGATTTTGATTTCCTAACACTTCATCCTCATACTGTGCCAATAATACTTTAAGGTCATTCACTCCATGGAAACTGGGTGGTTCCCTTATCTTCGTGCCTACCCATCTTACTACGTGGTCTATTCTTGCGCACCTTCTTGCAGAAAATTCATGTAGCCTTTGTTTCCAGTTCTCTAAACTTGTATCTGAGTTTGTCTCACATGATGTAATGCTCCGCCAACTGAGTATCCCATATGCAGTTGGTCTTACGTAATCCTCATTGCGCATAGTTGTTTTGTACAACTGACTGATTTCCTCTAAGTCTAAGAAAGTGGGTTCTACAAACCTTTCCCCTTCTGATGGGTCCAATGGTGCGATGACCCTGTATTCTCCTAACTCAAATGTCTTTTTTTGTGTTTTTAAATTGATTATTTCTTGGTTATCAAATGCCCAATCCAAGCCAAGCAATGTTATATATGGTGTTTTACCGTCCACTATTTCAATCACCTCAAAGTCTGCTTTAGTATGCACTCCATCCAAGTCTATTGTCACTCCTTTCAGTCTACCAATTTGTAGGACTCTGTGTTGGTTTGCTAGTTTTAGTTGAATAGGTGAATATCCCAATGTGGGCTCTCCCATAAATTTCCATGTCTTATTTGGTAGTACATTGACTTCAAATCCTAGATCCAATATGATATCTCCCATGTTGAAATCTCTGATGTTGGAATTCAGCCTAAACTCCCTACTTGTTCTTCTCCTTGTATGTAGGTGATTGACTGTTTTTTGTTCTAGTTTTCCTTCTGTCTCTATGCTAAATTTTTCTAACATATTTTGCAATATTTTGACAGTGGATGGATCAATCAATAGTTTTACACATGATTTTAAAAAGCCTTTGATTATACTTACTTGTCCCAGGGGATTCATTTCTTTGGTATGATCCAACAATGTAGGCATCTTGTACTCTGACACTTCCTTTCTCTGTTGCGCAGTTGAAATCGACGCAGTGTCTTGCTTCATGAATTCTTGTCTGGCTTGCTGAAATAGTTCATTCTTGTTCTGCGCATCAAACTATCTCCTTGGTTCGACATTCTTCTTCACCTATTGGTGTTGTATTGGTTCTTGTTGGACTACATCATTTCCTTTTTTATCTCCTCCATGTGTAACTATGTTGATGTTACGTCCTTCATCCATTGCTTCAACTGAAATCCATTGAACATTATGGTTTTTCTAGTTCCTCTTTTCCTGGATCTTCCCTAGTAATGTAGGACATTCTTCCGTGTCATGATCCGATGCACAACAATACATACAAGTTGCTGGTGGAAGTGGACATTCCCTTTCATAATGTCCCAGTTGTTGACAGTTATGACATACCACTGGCCCTCTACCTCTTCCAAAGCCTCCTCTCGCTCGTCCTCCACCTCTGTAGCCATCTCGATCTCCTCTCAGCCTGTTATACAGAGGAGCCTGATTCTACTGCATGGTATTGTACTGAGGTTGCACTGTGTTGTACTATGGCTACGCGATATTATAGGGTTGTTGTGCAGTAATATACTGTTGATGCACAGTGTTGTATGGGGATGAAACTTGGTTAAATTGTGGTGCAACTTGCCCAGCCAAAATTTATTCCTGCACCCTATATGCATCTAATGTCCTCTCATGCATCAAATCCATCGTTCTACAATATTTGTCATCGTGGCCCACTGACTTACAAAAGTTCCAATATGAAATATTTAGGACTGTCTAGTATTTATGCATCATTGGGCGATGATATGGATCATGGCCCGACTTCTTACAGATTTCACACCATAGTCCTCTTGTTGGTAACTGATTTGGCATTCCTGCTTCCATATACTGCATGAATGTTGGACATTCATTCTTGTGGTGTCCTTCCGTCCTGCATGTGGTACACCAAACGAATTCTCATTTGTCCTTACTTTTGTTTTGGTTTAGCTGGAATGTTAAGTTCTTCAAATCCTCCTTTAGTTCTTCGATGGTTGGATTTGTCTACTGATATTGATTTTCTTCCAGTTGTAGGGCTTCCTGCAGAGCCTATGCCTACGTCTGAAACTTATGTTGTCGCAATGGGCATTTTAAGTGTGGTAGCAGTGAATTGACAAACAAGTGCTTGTGGTGCATATCGGTCATGAGATATTTCAACTTTCCTTTCATTCGCTTGAATTTCTGGTCAATCTCCCATACAGATTCTCCTGCTTTCTGTCTAATTTCTATCATCTCATTCATGTACTGATCTTTTGAGCTTGGATTCTGTAACTCTTTTATCATCAATTTCTTGATGTCTGCAATCATTCTGGTTGTCCCTGGTGGATTGTTTGTAGCTAAACTCATATACCAATCCAGTGAACGATACCTTAGTGTAATCGCTAGTTGTGCAAGTTTAGTATCTTAATCTATGATCTGTTTTTCTTCCCAAATCTTCTCACATATAAACAAATATTTTTCCAGGTCCTCCGATGCTTCTCCTTTGAATTATTGTAACATGATGGTGGGATCATGTCCTGCCATCCTGAACGCTGAACTACTACCTCTGTGCGGTGTAGATACTTGAATAGTGCTTCTTGAATTGTCTCCTCTAGTTTTTGTGCCTTGTGTATATGTACTTCTTGCTATATTTCTTCTCCCGAAATTCGGTGGTCTAAACGGTGGTGTTCTCTTTGGTGTATTAGTCACACATGGGTTTATGGGTTCCACACCAACATTAATATGGATAGGATTGTTGCCTTCTCTTCTCATTCTTGGACCTCTCATCTTCCTCTCATATGTTACACACATGATTTCCTCAATCTGATCCACAACCCGGAGATCCTATAACTCTTCTTCATCACTTTCCAAGCCTTCCTTCGTGGCTACGACTCTCTTCTTGGTATTCACCTTGTATTGGTAGGTTACTCCACTACGCGTATTTCAAGATGTTGCCATGATCCGCTTGATCTGGTCATTGTCCATCATGATTGGGTCTAAGGGTTCCTCTTTCTTTCCCTTATCCTTTCCTCCTTCCATTTATCATCTTCCTGTTAGTGCTTCCCCCCTTCCCCCATGCATGCAGGGAAGTTTATATTTCTGACTCCATTGTCATTACCCCTTTTTTGTATAGAAGTATCTTAATAGAAGTATACAATGATATAATATACCTTCCTTGAGGCCCATGTATAAAATATTGCTCCACTGTGCTGTATGAATTCGCTGTATCTACCACAAACTCTGTTATAAAACCTGCTACAATACTGTCGAGCCAAAAATCTACTGTGCGGGTGAATTTGTTGTTCACCTGTTGTAACTGCTCAATCTAAATTGGGGTCCACTCTAAATGCTGGATGCGGTTCATTGTGTGGTTATCCTTCAACCTTAGTATCCACTCCTGCAATAAGTGTGGAAAATCACAGAAAAAGACTTCGTGTAAATCAGTAAACATGTATTTCTCAAGATATTTGCATGGTGTTAGTCTAGGGTTTTTGTTATCTTTCTGTGCAAACTCAAACTCTTTTGTCTTCAACCAAATTTCAATTTCCGCTTTAGTGGGATTCCATGGTCTCAACATCCCCTTCTATCGGATCATTATTTTCACCTTCTCGTCGTCGGATTCAGTATTCTTTTGACCCACCTTCCGCAGATCTTACAGATCCCATCTACTCAATCCTATACTGTTCCAACCAACGACAACATAACCATTTGTTGGTTACTACTTATATATATGAGTTTATATCTTTAATATCCTTTACCCATGGTTCATGTCTATTGGAGTTCCAACAAAACCTCTAAAACTATCGACCCTCCTAGTAAACCAGAAGGCAACGCAGCGCACATATAGCATTGTGTAGTCTCACCTGAGATAGTCTTAATGGGTGACTGCACTACTCAAGTGTCTGTAGTCTAGGATTGAGTGGGGATCTGAGAAATAGTGTGTTGAGAGTTCTATTTTAACTTATTAACACAATAAACTGTTATTTACGATGATGCATGGAATATAATCAACTCATTCATTTAGCATATCAANTACTAAAAATTCTAATGGCACCACTGCTTCTTGGCCTTATACCAATCTCAATGGCGTGTGTCCTGTCAACTTCTTGCATGTGGTTCTGTATGCCCACAATACTGCTGGTATTTTGAGGTCCCAATCATCCCTATTGACATTACAGATGTTTGTCAGTGCGTTCTCAAGGATTTTTTTAAATGCATCTACTGTTCCATTCGCCTGTGGGTGATATGGCGTGCTATTTTGATGATGGAATTCAAATTATTCAGTCATATCCTTAATGGTGTTGTTAATGAAGTGAGTGCCTTGGTCACTCATCAAAATTCTTGGGCAACCAAATCTAGTGATTACTTGTTCAAATAGAAAGTGCATTGCTGTTTCTACACTGCAATCCTTCACTAGTGCCGCTTTTGCCCATCTTGTCAGGTATTCTGTCGCAGTGATAATATACCTTGATCCTGTCCTCTTTGATGGTGGGTTAATTGGTCTCACAAAGTCTATTTCCCATTTTTCAAATACCTGTAAAGTTACTGGTGGTCGCAATGGTATCTTATCCCTTCTGTTGGGTTTACCAACCCTCTGACAGACATCACATCTCTGGCAGTACTCCTTCAATTCTCTGTGAATGGTTGGACAACATAGTCCTGCGCAGAATACCTTCTTCGTGGTATCTTTGCCTACGTAATGTCCTCCTTCTATTACCTCATGGGTTTTTGCTAAAACCCTTGATCTTTCATGTTCTAGCACATATCTTCGCAAGATGCTATCTACGCCAATTTTGTATAAGTGTCCTTCGATCTATTGATAGTCTACAACCCAGACTACTAGGTTTTTCTTATGCGCAGTGTTATATTCCTATGGCACAATACCTGTGCTTAAGTACTGGATGATCTCTTCAAAGTATCTGTCAGTGATATGGACTAAAACTAACTGTCCATCCAGAAAGTTGTCCTCTATGTTTATAGGTTCTTCTCCATTTGTGACCCTTGATAGGTGGTCAGGTCCTGCATTCCACTTTCCTGGATTGACTATTACTTCGAAATCAAACTATTGAAACAATAGTAACCATCGACATATTCTCCCTCCCAACACTGGCTTGTTGACTAGGTATTTAAGGGCTGAGTGATCTGTGAACATCTTAAAATGTTTTCCCAATAAGTAATGTCTGAATTTATGCAGTGTGTAGACCATAGCTAGGCCTTCCTTCTCTGTAGTGTTATAGTTTTGTTCTGATTCTGATAGATTTCTGCTCGCAAATTCTATAGGGTGATCCAAATCTTCTACTCCTGGCTGCGCCAAAATAGCTCCAAGTGCTATGGTTGATGCATCTACATGTACATGGAATGTCTTTTCCCAATCTGGAAATACTAGTATTGGCGCAATGACCATTTTTTCTTTCACCGTATCCAGACCATGTTGATAGTCTTCATTCCATTGAAACTTTGTATCTTTCCTTAATAGTTTCTCCATTGGTGTGGTAATCTACGCGTACCCTTTGATAATTTTTCTGTAGTATCTTGTGTGTCCCAATGTCACTCTTAGTTGACGAACTGTCTTTGGTGGTGGAAAGTTAACAATTACTACAATCTTTGCAGGATCTACTAGTAAACCTTGCTTGCACACTATATGGCCCAATAGTATCCCAAACAATGTTCTGAAGATGCATTTCCTGATGTTTAATGATATCTGGCACTGCCTACATATTTCTAACATTAGCCACAAGACCTCTAATAGTTTTTCAATAGACTATAGACTGTCCAATCACCCAAGTATACCTCTAGAAACGGGTGGATAAACTCCTTAAATGCAGCGATGAGTACTCTGGAAAATATTACTGGTGCATTCTTTAATCCAAACGACATGACTGTGTATTGGTATGATCCCCATTATTTAGAAAACATGGTCTTGTATCTATATTCCTGTGCTATCTTGATCTGGTGGTAGCTTGAAAACCCATCAGTGAATGAGTAAAATTCATGTCCTCCTACGTTCTCCAACACTTCATCCGTGAATGGTGTAGGGAACGGGTCATGTAGGCATGCATCATTCAACTTCCTCTAGTCGACACATATTCTTATCTCGCCTTGTTTTTTCTCCTGAACTACCATCAGGCTTATCCATTCTGATTCCTCCACAGGTTCTATGATTCCAGCTTCAAGCATTCTATCGATCTCAGCTTTAACTTTCTGCTTATATATCGGGGTTAGTCTGTATGGTCATTGTCTGATCGATCTTGCTTCAACTCTAAGGGGTATCTTCATTTCTCCCAACTCTCCTGCTATGTTCTTCATTTATTTAAATGTCATGGGGAATAGGTCATTGTACTCGTGCAGTAACTCTATTATGATTTCCATTGTTTACTCATCCTAGTAGTCTCCAATCCTGTCCATTTTGGGCTTCTCAACTGTCCCAATGTTGACTTTCTTCACCTTGATCGCCTCAACAATCACTTCTGATTCTAGAGGTGGACCTTCCACTTCTCTTTCTCCTTCTTCTTCCTCAATCTCAATATCGCATGGATCGTCTTCATCTGGTGCTTCTTCCTGCACATGGTAGCATGACGCCATTTATTTAACTGTCTGTTTGTTCTACTGTTGTTCTTCTATTATGATTTCGACTTCCGGTTCCTTAATGAATATCACCCTTCTTATGTGCTTAAGTGTTTCATCTATGTTGGGGTTCTCATGCTAGAATGATAAAGTGACTATAAAATTATGTTGCAATACCGTCCAACTCATAGTTCCTCTGCACAGTTCTTGGTCTGTATACCAGTTTGCTGGTATGCCTTTTAAGGTATGTACGAAATGATGAGGCCATTCCTCTGGGGGTGTCATTTTCCACAATGCTCTGCACTTATCCAAGTGTTCCGTTGGTGCCCCCTGTCCATCATACTTTTTCTTCTTGTTGCTTTTCTTTTTTGCGCCAAACCTTATGCGTAGTAACCACTTACATTGGTACCAATATGTGATTTTTTCTTTGTGTGTGCCCCACCATCTTGCAGGTGTGGCATTGAGTGCTATGTCGAGTGCTATGAGATTTTGATTTCCTAACACTTCATCCTCATACTGTGCCAATAATACTTTAAGGTCATTCACTCCATGGAAACTGGGTGGTTCCCTTATCTTCGTGCCTACCCATCTTACTACGTGGTCTATTCTTGCGCACCTTCTTGCAGAAAATTCATGTAGCCTTTGTTTCCAGTTCTCTAAACTTGTATCTGAGTTTGTCTCACATGATGTAATGCTCCGCCAACTGAGTATCCCATATGCAGTTGGTCTTACGTAATCCTCATTGCGCATAGTTGTTTTGTACAACTGACTGATTTCCTCTAAGTCTAAGAAAGTGGGTTCTACAAACCTTTCCCCTTCTGATGGGTCCAATGGTGCGATGACCCTGTATTCTCCTAACTCAAATGTCTTTTTTTGTGTTTTTAAATTGATTATTTCTTGGTTATCAAATGCCCAATCCAAGCCAAGCAATGTTATATATGGTGTTTTACCGTCCACTATTTCAATCACCTCAAAGTCTGCTTTAGTATGCACTCCATCCAAGTCTATTGTCACTCCTTTCAGTCTACCAATTTGTAGGACTCTGTGTTGGTTTGCTAGTTTTAGTTGAATAGGTGAATATCCCAATGTGGGCTCTCCCATAAATTTCCATGTCTTATTTGGTAGTACATTGACTTCAAATCCTAGATCCAATATGATATCTCCCATGTTGAAATCTCTGATGTTGGAATTCAGCCTAAACTCCCTACTTGTTCTTCTCCTTGTATGTAGGTGATTGACTGTTTTTTGTTCTAGTTTTCCTTCTGTCTCTATGCTAAATTTTTCTAACATATTTTGCAATATTTTGACAGTGGATGGATCAATCAATAGTTTTACACATGATTTTAAAAAGCCTTTGATTATACTTACTTGTCCCAGGGGATTCATTTCTTTGGTATGATCCAACAATGTAGGCATCTTGTACTCTGACACTTCCTTTCTCTGTTGCGCAGTTGAAATCGACGCAGTGTCTTGCTTCATGAATTCTTGTCTGGCTTGCTGAAATAGTTCATTCTTGTTCTGCGCATCAAACTATCTCCTTGGTTCGACATTCTTCTTCACCTATTGGTGTTGTATTGGTTCTTGTTGGACTACATCATTTCCTTTTTTATCTCCTCCATGTGTAACTATGTTGATGTTACGTCCTTCATCCATTGCTTCAACTGAAATCCATTGAACATTATGGTTTTTCTAGTTCCTCTTTTCCTGGATCTTCCCTAGTAATGTAGGACATTCTTCCGTGTCATGATCCGATGCACAACAATACATACAAGTTGCTGGTGGAAGTGGACATTCCCTTTCATAATGTCCCAGTTGTTGACAGTTATGACATACCACTGGCCCTCTACCTCTTCCAAAGCCTCCTCTCGCTCGTCCTCCACCTCTGTAGCCATCTCGATCTCCTCTCAGCCTGTTATACAGAGGAGCCTGATTCTACTGCATGGTATTGTACTGAGGTTGCACTGTGTTGTACTATGGCTACGCGATATTATAGGGTTGTTGTGCAGTAATATACTGTTGATGCACAGTGTTGTATGGGGATGAAACTTGGTTAAATTGTGGTGCAACTTGCCCAGCCAAAATTTATTCCTGCACCCTATATGCATCTAATGTCCTCTCATGCATCAAATCCATCGTTCTACAATATTTGTCATCGTGGCCCACTGACTTACAAAAGTTCCAATATGAAATATTTAGGACTGTCTAGTATTTATGCATCATTGGGCGATGATATGGATCATGGCCCGACTTCTTACAGATTTCACACCATAGTCCTCTTGTTGGTAACTGATTTGGCATTCCTGCTTCCATATACTGCATGAATGTTGGACATTCATTCTTGTGGTGTCCTTCCGTCCTGCATGTGGTACACCAAACGAATTCTCATTTGTCCTTACTTTTGTTTTGGTTTAGCTGGAATGTTAAGTTCTTCAAATCCTCCTTTAGTTCTTCGATGGTTGGATTTGTCTACTGATATTGATTTTCTTCCAGTTGTAGGGCTTCCTGCAGAGCCTATGCCTACGTCTGAAACTTATGTTGTCGCAATGGGCATTTTAAGTGTGGTAGCAGTGAATTGACAAACAAGTGCTTGTGGTGCATATCGGTCATGAGATATTTCAACTTTCCTTTCATTCGCTTGAATTTTTGGTCAATCTCCCATACGGATTCTCCTGCTTTCTTTCTAATTTCTATCATCTCGTTCATGTACTGATATTTTGAGCTTGGATTCTGTAACTCTTTTATCATCAATTTCTTGATGTTTGTAATCGTTTTGGTTGTCCCTGGTGGATTGTTTGTAGCTAAACTCATATACCAATCCAGTGAATGATATCTTAGTGTAATCGCTAGTTGTGCAAGTTTAGTATCTTAATCTATGATCTGTTTTTCTTCCCAAATCTTCTCACATATAAACAAATATTTTTCCGGGTCCTCCGATGCTTCTCCTTTGAATTATTGTAACATGATGGTGGGATCGTGTCCTGCCATCCTGAACGCTGAACTACTACCTCTGCGCGGTGTAGATACTTGACTAGTGCTTCTTGAATTGGCTCCTCCAGTTTTTGTGCCTTGTGTATATGTACTTCCTGCTATATTTATTCTCTCGAAATTCGGTGGTCTAAACAGTGGTGTTCTCTTTGGTGTATTAGTCACACATGGGTTTATGGGTTCCACACCAACATTAATATGAATAGGATTTCTACCTTCTCTTCTCATTCTTGGAACTCTCGTCTTCCTCTCATATGTTACACACATGATTTCCTCAATCTGATCCACAACCCGGAGATCCTATAACTCTTCTTCATCACTTTCCAAGCCTTCCTTCGTGGCTACGACTCTCTTCTTGGTATTCACCTTGTATTGGTAGGTTACTCCACTACGCGTCTTTCGAGATGTCGCCATGATCCGCTTGATCTGGTCATTGTCCATCATGATTGGTTCTAAGGGTTCCTCCTTCTTTCCCTTATCCTTTCCTCCTTCCATTTATCATCTTCCTGTTAGTGCTTCCCCCCTTCCCCCATGCATGTAGGGAAGTTTATCTTTCTGACTCCATTGTCATTTCCCCTTTGTTGTATAGAAGTATCTTAATAGAAGTATACAATGATATAATATACATTCCTCGAGGCCCATGTATAAAATATTGCTCCACTGTGCTGTACGAATTCGCTGTATCTACCACAAACTCTATTATAAAACCTGCTACAATACTGTCGAGCCAAAAATCTACTGCGCGGGTGAATTTGTTGTTCACCTGTTGTAACTGCTCAATCTAAATTGGGGTCCACTCTAAATGCTGGATGCAGTTCATCGTGTGGTTATCCTTCAACCTTAGTATCCACTCCTGCAATAAGTGTGGAAAATCACAGAAAATACTTTGTGTAAATCAGTAAACACGTATTTCTCAAGATATTTGCACGGTGTTAGTCTAGGGTTTTTGTTATCTTTCTGTGAAAACTCAAACTCTTTTGTCTTCAACCAGCTTTCAATTTCTACTTTGGTGGGATTCCATGGTCTCAAAATCCCCTTCTATCGGATCATTCTTTTCACCTTCTCATCGTCGGATTCAATATTCTTTTGACCCACCTTCCGCAGATCTTACAGATCCCATCTACTCAATCCTATACTGTTCCAACCAACGAAAACATAACCATTTGTTGGTTACTACTTATATATCTGAGTTTATATCTTTAATACGCTTGAACCATGGTTCATGTCTATTGGAGTTCCAACAAAATCTCTAAAACTATCGACCCTCCTGGTAAACCAGAAGGCAACGCAACGCACATAATGCACTGTGTATTCTCACTTGAGATAGTCTTAATGGGTGACTGCACTACTCAAGTGTCTGTAGTCTAGGATTGAGTGGGGATCTGAGAAATAGTGTGCTGAGAGTTCTATTTTAACTTATTAACACAATAAACAGTCATTTACGATGATGCATGGAATATAATCAACTCATTCATTTAGCATATCAATAACTACTTTAAAATAGTAAGGGAACACATGCATTCAATCACATAACACAGGTTTTACCGTGGTTCACCCCCTCCTGGTCCATGTCCACAAAGATCTGGCTTCTCATCTCTTTTATTATAGCAGTTCCAAAACTACTGCGTCACACACTTTACAACTCTTTCCATTCAGGTCAAGATCTATTGTGAGGCAGACTAGATCGCACCAGGCTCCTCCACCTGCAATCTAACCCTCAATATATACCTTCCTTACTCCTCTCTAGCTCAACAACTTACAAATTTAGGATGTATAACAACATATTACAACTATATATCAAAGAATGAATCCTCCCCTAGACTCCCTATATCCCGTCCAACTCTGGTCTCTACGGTTTCTTCACTAGCCTCTCCCTATGAGACTTAGGTATCTTTATTTATATGTTTCTGGCTTGCCAACCATTACAATGTATTGCAAAAACCATAACCCTAACATCCTTAGGTCTTTCATTCATGCGCGTGTGTTGCTCTTCCTTCCAGCTGTCGCTTCCCTCATGCATGCCTTCTTTCCAAAAATAACCTTTATTTCCTCTTTGGACTGCTTCCAATAGGTTGTTATATTCTTTGCAGTGAAAGTCTAGTCGAGGTGAATCTACTAACAGTCGAAGTTGAGGTGGATCGAAAATAGGTTGAAGTTGAGGTAGATAGACAACAAGTCGAAGGTCAAGGGAGTCGACCAGGTAAATTCGAATTTGAAGATATCGATGTTAATTCAAAGGACAAGAGGTCGAAGTGTGGGTGTGAGATGACCGACTAGAGACTGAATGCAGGCTGACTGGTAAACCCGACTTGGAGTCAACTGTAACAAAATCCTAGGATTTGTAGCCAATTATATGCATGGATATGTAACTATTTTTGGGCGCCAATATTTAGGTTTTTTCCTATTGTAAAGGCTATAAAAAGTCGTGTTCTAACACATAAAGAGTAATCATAGAATGCACTTATGCAAGTTAATGCATGTGCAATTGTAGGTTGTCGATCATGCATATGTAAGATGAATTGGCTACATGGATGTTCTTGCACATGAAAGAGGGTATGATGTCAATTGTGTCTTAGGTGTGCACCAAGGTTAGACATGTAACCTTTTATTAGGATTGAATTAGACAATATGAGAGAAGGATGCTCAAAGGAATGTTGGTTTTCCCGGTTAAGGGTTTCTAGGGTAAAATCTTGGTGTACTGTGTGATTGCTTGTGTCATTTGTGTTCTTGATTAAATTATTCTTCTCTTATGCTAGAATTAGTGTGGAAGTGTATTTCATTTCCTAACATGTGGTATCAGATCTTAGGTCTGCCCTGATAAGTGATTTATTAGAGTAGTGTTATGCTTTGGCAAGTATATCATATCTTGATTTGCAAATCTTGAATCTGAGAACTAAACCCTAGGTACAATAAGATTCGTAAGTCATAAATCGTGTTAGAGATAGTGGTAAAGAATGGGAGAAATTATATAATAGAGATAGAAAAATTCAATGGGAAAATTTTTGAGCTTTGGAAGCTTAAAATGGAATATCTTCTTGTAGATCGATAACAATGGACAATAGTTTGTCCAGGTACCCAACTAACATGCATGTCGATGAAAGAATGGGAGAAAATCGAAAGAAGAGAAAGAAGTATGATTCAACTTTGTCTTTCATATTTGGTGCTGCTGAATGTATCAGGTGAAGATTCAACCAAGAAACTATGGGACAAGATGGGAAGCTTATACCAATCAAAATCTCTAGTAAATAAGCTGTTTCTCATAAAGAAATTGTATCTTCTGAGGATGAGTGATGGAATTTTGGTGACTGAGCATTTAAATATGTTTAATACCATATTAATCCAGTTATCATCTATGGATGTTAAGATAATTGATGAGGATAAGTGTATCATCCTATTATGTTCTTTTCCAAACTCCTGGGATAGCTTAGTCGTGGCTATTGGAAGCAATACAACCACACTAGTGCTAGAGGATGTGGTTGCTTCTCTGGTGTCAGAAGAAATGAGAAGGAAGAACATGGAAGGATTGACCAAAGATGCTCTGGTAGTGAGAGGTTGACTGATAGACATAGATAAATGAATATTCTCTGGTAGAAAGTTTAAGTCGAAGGGTAGATCTAAATCCATGGTTCAGTTGACGCGAAGATGATGGAAATGCGGTAAATATGGGAATCATAAAAATGATTGTAAGTCGAAGGCAACACAATTTGGTGTTGGATCTGACAAGAAGCAGTCGACTGAGAGAAATATGACCTCAGAAAAGGGAGGTGATGTGACCTGACATCGACTAGTACATAGTTAGATCAATATGTTTGGTTGATTGACTCAAGAGAATCCTATCATATGACACCACATAAAGAATGGTTTTGTGAATATGAAAGATATGATGGGGGTGATGTGTTATTGGGGGATGAATCGAAAACCATAATTTTCATACGGGGAAGAGTCCGACTAACACCGCAGGATGGGAGGAAAAGAACCCTTCCAGGTGTTCTACACATTCCAGGTTTGTCAAGAAATCTAATATTTGTCAGCAAGATGAGTGATGTAGGATTGCATACTCTATTTTAAAAGGATTCATGCAAGATGGTTAGAGGTGTGATGGTATTAATGAAAGGAGTTTGGATTGGTACCCTGTACAAGTTGTTAGGGAATGTCAACATGATTGGATGCAACAAAATCGTTTCTCCTGAAATTGACTTGACTGCGACTCGAATTGATTCGATGTCAACACAACTCAACTCGAATCGAGCTAAGTTGGTTCAAATCGACTTGACAAGACATGATGAAATCGACCCGACCAGGATATGGCACAAGATGATGAGACACATTGGATAAAAATGACTTCGATATATACAAATAAAAGGTATGGTGGAAGGTTTTCCTGAATGTGGTTTAGAAGTCAAATTTTGTGAACATTGTATATATGGAAAACAAAGTCGAGTGAGGTTCCCATTTGGAGCGACAAGGGAAAATGAGATTCTAGAACTGGTGCATAGTGATGTGTTTGGGCCGGTTATAGTGCCTTCACTTGGTGGATCCATGTACTATGTCTCCTTCATAGATGAATTTTCCAAGAAGACATAGATATATTTCCTAAGGAATAAATCAGAAGTTTTTGATAGATTTAAGAAGTTTAAAGCTCTTGTGGAAAACCAGACAAAGAAGAGGATTAAATTGCTAAGAACTAACAATGGTGGTGGATTTTGTGGAAAGGAATTTGATCATTTCTATAAGAAATGTGGAATAACATGCCAAAATACCACACCATATACCCCACAACAAAATGGAGTTGCCGAGAAAATGAACAGAACGTTGATGGATAAGGCAAGGAGCATGCTTAATGGTGTTGGGATCACACAAGAATTCTGGGCGGAGGCAGTTGAGACTGCAAGATATCCGATGAATATGTCTCCTTTGTCAGTGCTAGTAAACATGATAGAGAATTATTTTGGAAAACCAGACATAGAAGAGGATGTAAGTGTTGAGAACTGACAATGGTGGTGAATTTTGTGGAAAGGAATTTGATCAGTTTTGTAAGAAATGTGGAATAACACGCTAAAATACCACACCATATACCCCACAAAAAAATGGATTTTCTGAGAAAATGAATAGAACGTTGATGGATAAGGCAAGGAGCATGCTCAATGGTGCTGGTCTCACACAAGAATTCTGGGTGGAGGCAGTTGAGGCTACAAGATATCTGGTGAATGTATCTCCTTTGTCGGCACTAGTCAACACGACTCCAAATGAGGTTTGGTTTAGTAATAAGGCTTTAATGGCACATCTCAAAGTATTTGGCTATGATGCATTTGTGCATGTTCCCAAGGAAAAGATGAGAAATATGGACAAGAAGGAAGTCAAATGTATTTTCATCGGATAAAAAGAAGGGATGAAAGGATATAAGATTTGGGATCCTGCATCAAGGAGAATAATGTACAGTCGAGATGTGGTCTTCAGAGAAGTTAGAGTTAAGTCTGATCCCGAGGAAGTTGTTCAGACTGAGAATAATCCTGATATGATGTAGTTTGAATTAAGGAACGAAGATGATGATTCAGATGAGTGGACTGAATCTGAGGAAGATGTGGAACAACTGATTCCCGTGATAAGGCGATCATAAAGAGTAAGAAAACCAGTTGAAAGGTATAGTCTGACCAAATTCCATTCCACATTCATGTTAACTTCCATCGACGATGATCCCAAGTCGGTTAGTGAGGGAGTCGACTCAGCAGAGGGTAAACTTTGGAAGGACACCATTGTCGAAGAGATGGAATCCTTGTACAAGAATGAGACATGGGATTTAGTCAAGTTACATAGTGGAAGAAATCCCGTCAGTATCAAGTGGGTGTTCAAGAAGAAGATGAATGCCACAGGACAAGTCGATAATTTCAAATATCGACTGGTAGAGAAAGGATATTCCCAAGTCGAGGGAGTCGAATTCGGTGATATTTTTTCCCCTGTTGCAAAACTAACTTCCATTAGAGTACTAATGTCTCTGGCTGCAACATTTTATCTGGAGATAGAAAATATGGATGTAAAGACATCGTTCCTACATGGGGACCTAGAAGAAGAAATCTACATGAAAAAACCTGAATGATTTGTAGTAAAGGGCAAGCAAGAGTTGGTGTGCAAACTCAAAAGATCCCTTTATGGTCTAAATCAATCGCCAAGGATGTGGTACTAGAATTTTGACACATACATAGTTTGGGATTTGTGAGAATAAAAGATGACCATTGCATATATTCCAAGGAAGAAGGTGGGTGTTTCATATATGTAGATTTGTATGTGGATGACATGTTGCTGATTGGAAACAACATGGATTCAATAAAGGAGGTGAACAAGTATCTATCCTCCAAGTTCGACACGAAGGATATCGATGCAACTAACTTCATTCTGGGAACAAATATTAAGAGATATTGAGCCGCTATAAAGCTCTAGTTGAATCAGATGAAGTATATTGAAACATTTCGAAAATGATTCAACATGCAGGATTGCAAACTGGTGAAGGTTCCAATTACTGTGGGAGAATGGATTACTGATGAACAATGTGAAAAGACACAAGAAGAAATATAGGACATGGCACATGTTCCCTATGCAAGTGCGGTTGGTAGTCTAAAGTATTCAATGGTCTGAACTCGACCAAACATTTACCATGCAGTGGGAGTGTTGATTAGGTACATGTCGACACCTAGAAAGGATCATTGGACAACTATCAAGAGAGTATTTAGGTATGTGTTTGGCATGAAGGACTATGCTATATTCTATCAAGGAAAACCTGGAGGTGACAATGGTAAATTAAATGTACATGGATTTTTTGACGCCATCTGGGTTATAGATATAGATTGATGGAGGTCGACCAATGGATATGTCTCCAAGATGTTCGGTGGAGAAATGAGATATATGAGTAAGCGATAGGTGATTGTAGCCTTTTCAACAAAAAAAATTGAATACATGGTGGCCACTCATGGAAGAAAATAAGTGGTATGGCTTCAAAGGTTGTATTCAGGAATCAGGTTTGAGAAGAGAGCTATGAAGGTAAGTTGCAATAGTCAAAGCATAATATTTATGGCAAAGAACCCTTCTTATCATTCAAAGACTAATCACATTGATTTACAATACCATTTTGTAAGAGGCATGGTGGAAAGTAACAAGCTGCTAGTGGAGAAAGTAGACACATTGGAAAACATAATAGACTCATTGTCCAAGTATGTCAGTGATGTGAAGTTCTCTTGGTGCAGAGAGGCAATGGGCATTGCTTCCCTGGGTCTATGAACGAAGGTTCAAGAATCTCATGTTTAAACAAATAAGACAACAAGTGGGATAATGATTGGTTGTTATATTATTTGCAGTGAAATTCTAGTCGAGGTGAATCGACTAATGGTCAAAGTTGAGGTGGATCAACAACAGGTCAAAGTTGAGGTGGATTGAAAACAAGTCGAAGGTCAAGGGAGTCGGTCGAGTAAATTAAATGTCGAAGATATGTATCGACAGTAAGTAAACTGACAAGAGGTCAAAGTGCGGGTGTGAGACGCACAACTAGAGACCAAATGAAGGCCGACTAGTAGTCTACTGGTAAACCCAACTTGGAGTCGACTGTAACAAAATACCGACATTTGCGAGATTTGTAGCCAATGATATGCATGGATCTGCTAGTTGTTTTTGGCACTAATATTTAGGGGTTTTCTTGTTGTAAATCCTATAAAGAGGCGTGTTGTAACACTATAAAGGGTAATCATAGAATTCACTTATACAGGTTAATGCATGTGTAATTGTAGGTTGTTGGTCATGCATATGTAAGCTGAATTGGCTACAGGGTTTTTCTTGCAGAGGAAAGAGGNGCATATCAATAACTACTTTAAAATAGTAAGGGAACACATGCATTCAATCACATAACACAGGTTTTACCGTGGTTCACCCCCTCCTGGTCCATGTCCACAAAGATCTGGCTTCTCAGCTCTTTTATTATAGCAGTTCCAAAACTATTGCGTCACACATTTTACAACTCTTTCCAGTCAGGTCAAGATCTATTGTGAGGTGGACTAGATCGCACCAGGCTCCTCCACCTGCAATCTAACCCTCAAGATATACCTTCCTTACTCCTCTCTAGCTCAACAACTTACAAATTTAGGTTGTATAACAACATATTACAACTAGATATCAAAGCATGACTCCTCCCCTAGACTCCCTATATCCCGTCCAACTCTGGTCTCTACGGTTTCTTCACTAGCCTCTCCCTATGAGACTTAGGTATCTTTATTTATATGTTTTTGGCTTGCCAACCATTACAATGTATTGCAAAAACCATAACCCTAACGTCCTTAGGTATTTCATTCATGCGCGTGTGTTTCTCTTCCTTCCATTTGTCGCTTCCCTCATGCATGCCTTCTTTCCAAAAATAACCTTTATTTCCTCTTTGCACTGCTTCCAATAGGTTGTTATATTCTTTGCAGTGAAAGTCTAGTCGAGGTGAATCTACTAACAGTCGAAGTTGAGGTGGATCGACAATAGGTTGAAGTTGAGGTAGATAGACAACAAGTCGAAGGTCGAGGGATTCGACCAGGTAAATTCGAATTTGAAGATATCGATGTTAATTCAAAGGACAAGAGGTCGAAGTGTGGGTGTGAGATGATCGACTAGAGACTGAATGCAAGCTGACTGGTAAAACCGACTTGGAGTCAACTGTAACAAAATCCTAGGATTTGTAGCTAATGATATGCATGGATATGTAACTATTTTTGGGTGCCAATATTTAGGTTTTTTCCTATTGTAAAGCCTATAAAAAGTCGTGTTCTAACACTATAAAGGGTAATCATAGAATGCACTTATGCAAGTTAATGCATGTGCAATTGTCGGTTGTCGGGCATGCATATGTAAGATGAATTGGCTACAGGGATGTTCTTGCACATGAAAGAGGGTATGATGTCAATTGTGTCTTAGGTGTGCACCAAGGTTAGACATGTAACCTTTTATTCGGATTGAATTAGACAATAAGAGAGAAGGATGCTCAAAGGAATGTTGGTTTTCCCGGTTAAGGGTTTCTAGGGTAAAATCTCGGTGTACTGTGTGATTGCTTGTGTCATTTGCGTTCTTGATTAAATTCTTCTTCTCTTATGCTAGGATTAGTGTGGAAGTGTATTTCATTTCCTAACATGTGGTATCAGATCTTAGGTCTGCCCTGATAAGTGATTTATTAGAGTAGTGTTATTCTTTGGCAAGTATATCATATCTTGATTTGCAAATCTTGAATCTGAGAACTAAACCCTAGGTACAATAAGATTCGTAAGTCATAAATCGTGTTAGAGATAGTGGTAAAGAATGGGAGAAATTATATAATAGAGATAGAAAAATTCAATGGGAAAATTTTTGAGCTTTGGAAGCTTAAAATGGAATATCTTCTTGTAGATCGATAACAATGGACAATAGTTTGTCCAGGTACCCAACTAACATGCATGTCGATGAAAGAATGGGAGAAAATCGAAAGAAGAGAAAGAAGTATGATTCAACTTTGTCTTTCATATTTGGTGCTGCTGAATGTATCAGGTGAAGATTCAACCAAGAAACTATGGGACAAGATGGGAAGCTTATACCAATCAAAATCTCTAGTAAATAAGCTGTTTCTCATAAAGAAATTGTATCTTCTGAGGATGAGTGATGGAATTTTGGTGACTGAGCATTTAAATATGTTTAATACCATATTAATCCAGTTATCATCTATGGATGTTAAGATAATTGATGAGGATAAGTGTATCATCCTATTATGTTCTTTTCCAAACTCCTGGGATAGCTTAGTCGTGGCTATTGGAAGCAATACAACCACACTAGTGCTAGAGGATGTGGTTGCTTCTCTGGTGTCAGAAGAAATGAGAAGGAAGAACATGGAAGGATTGACCAAAGATGCTCTGGTAGTGAGAGGTTGACTGATAGACATAGATAAATGAATATTCTCTGGTAGAAAGTTTAAGTCGAAGGGTAGATCTAAATCCATGGTTCAGTTGACGCGAAGATGATGGAAATGCGGTAAATATGGGAATCATAAAAATGATTGTAAGTCGAAGGCAACACAATTTGGTGTTGGATCTGACAAGAAGCAGTCGACTGAGAGAAATATGACCTCAGAAAAGGGAGGTGATGTGACCTGACATCGACTAGTACATAGTTAGATCAATATGTTTGGTTGATTGACTCAAGAGAATCCTATCATATGACACCACATAAAGAATGGTTTTGTGAATATGAAAGATATGATGGGGGTGATGTGTTATTGGGGGATGAATCGAAAACCATAATTTTCATACGGGGAAGAGTCCGACTAACACCGCAGGATGGGAGGAAAAGAACCCTTCCAGGTGTTCTACACATTCCAGGTTTGTCAAGAAATCTAATATTTGTCAGCAAGATGAGTGATGTAGGATTGCATACTCTATTTTAAAAGGATTCATGCAAGATGGTTAGAGGTGTGATGGTATTAATGAAAGGAGTTTGGATTGGTACCCTGTACAAGTTGTTAGGGAATGTCAACATGATTGGATGCAACAAAATCGTTTCTCCTGAAATTGACTTGACTGCGACTCGAATTGATTCGATGTCAACACAACTCAACTCGAATCGAGCTAAGTTGGTTCAAATCGACTTGACAAGACATGATGAAATCGACCCGACCAGGATATGGCACAAGATGATGAGACACATTGGATAAAAATGACTTCGATATATACAAATAAAAGGTATGGTGGAAGGTTTTCCTGAATGTGGTTTAGAAGTCAAATTTTGTGAACATTGTATATATGGAAAACAAAGTCGAGTGAGGTTCCCATTTGGAGCGACAAGGGAAAATGAGATTCTAGAACTGGTGCATAGTGATGTGTTTGGGCCGGTTATAGTGCCTTCACTTGGTGGATCCATGTACTATGTCTCCTTCATAGATGAATTTTCCAAGAAGACATAGATATATTTCCTAAGGAATAAATCAGAAGTTTTTGATAGATTTAAGAAGTTTAAAGCTCTTGTGGAAAACCAGACAAAGAAGAGGATTAAATTGCTAAGAACTAACAATGGTGGTGGATTTTGTGGAAAGGAATTTGATCATTTCTATAAGAAATGTGGAATAACATGCCAAAATACCACACCATATACCCCACAACAAAATGGAGTTGCCGAGAAAATGAACAGAACGTTGATGGATAAGGCAAGGAGCATGCTTAATGGTGTTGGGATCACACAAGAATTCTGGGCGGAGGCAGTTGAGACTGCAAGATATCCGATGAATATGTCTCCTTTGTCAGTGCTAGTAAACATGATAGAGAATTATTTTGGAAAACCAGACATAGAAGAGGATGTAAGTGTTGAGAACTGACAATGGTGGTGAATTTTGTGGAAAGGAATTTGATCAGTTTTGTAAGAAATGTGGAATAACACGCTAAAATACCACACCATATACCCCACAAAAAAATGGATTTTCTGAGAAAATGAATAGAACGTTGATGGATAAGGCAAGGAGCATGCTCAATGGTGCTGGTCTCACACAAGAATTCTGGGTGGAGGCAGTTGAGGCTACAAGATATCTGGTGAATGTATCTCCTTTGTCGGCACTAGTCAACACGACTCCAAATGAGGTTTGGTTTAGTAATAAGGCTTTAATGGCACATCTCAAAGTATTTGGCTATGATGCATTTGTGCATGTTCCCAAGGAAAAGATGAGAAATATGGACAAGAAGGAAGTCAAATGTATTTTCATCGGATAAAAAGAAGGGATGAAAGGATATAAGATTTGGGATCCTGCATCAAGGAGAATAATGTACAGTCGAGATGTGGTCTTCAGAGAAGTTAGAGTTAAGTCTGATCCCGAGGAAGTTGTTCAGACTGAGAATAATCCTGATATGATGTAGTTTGAATTAAGGAACGAAGATGATGATTCAGATGAGTGGACTGAATCTGAGGAAGATGTGGAACAACTGATTCCCGTGATAAGGCGATCATAAAGAGTAAGAAAACCAGTTGAAAGGTATAGTCTGACCAAATTCCATTCCACATTCATGTTAACTTCCATCGACGATGATCCCAAGTCGGTTAGTGAGGGAGTCGACTCAGCAGAGGGTAAACTTTGGAAGGACACCATTGTCGAAGAGATGGAATCCTTGTACAAGAATGAGACATGGGATTTAGTCAAGTTACATAGTGGAAGAAATCCCGTCAGTATCAAGTGGGTGTTCAAGAAGAAGATGAATGCCACAGGACAAGTCGATAATTTCAAATATCGACTGGTAGAGAAAGGATATTCCCAAGTCGAGGGAGTCGAATTCGGTGATATTTTTTCCCCTGTTGCAAAACTAACTTCCATTAGAGTACTAATGTCTCTGGCTGCAACATTTTATCTGGAGATAGAAAATATGGATGTAAAGACATCGTTCCTACATGGGGACCTAGAAGAAGAAATCTACATGAAAAAACCTGAATGATTTGTAGTAAAGGGCAAGCAAGAGTTGGTGTGCAAACTCAAAAGATCCCTTTATGGTCTAAATCAATCGCCAAGGATGTGGTACTAGAATTTTGACACATACATAGTTTGGGATTTGTGAGAATAAAAGATGACCATTGCATATATTCCAAGGAAGAAGGTGGGTGTTTCATATATGTAGATTTGTATGTGGATGACATGTTGCTGATTGGAAACAACATGGATTCAATAAAGGAGGTGAACAAGTATCTATCCTCCAAGTTCGACACGAAGGATATCGATGCAACTAACTTCATTCTGGGAACAAATATTAAGAGATATTGAGCCGCTATAAAGCTCTAGTTGAATCAGATGAAGTATATTGAAACATTTCGAAAATGATTCAACATGCAGGATTGCAAACTGGTGAAGGTTCCAATTACTGTGGGAGAATGGATTACTGATGAACAATGTGAAAAGACACAAGAAGAAATATAGGACATGGCACATGTTCCCTATGCAAGTGCGGTTGGTAGTCTAAAGTATTCAATGGTCTGAACTCGACCAAACATTTACCATGCAGTGGGAGTGTTGATTAGGTACATGTCGACACCTAGAAAGGATCATTGGACAACTATCAAGAGAGTATTTAGGTATGTGTTTGGCATGAAGGACTATGCTATATTCTATCAAGGAAAACCTGGAGGTGACAATGGTAAATTAAATGTACATGGATTTTTTGACGCCATCTGGGTTATAGATATAGATTGATGGAGGTCGACCAATGGATATGTCTCCAAGATGTTCGGTGGAGAAATGAGATATATGAGTAAGCGATAGGTGATTGTAGCCTTTTCAACAAAAAAAATTGAATACATGGTGGCCACTCATGGAAGAAAATAAGTGGTATGGCTTCAAAGGTTGTATTCAGGAATCAGGTTTGAGAAGAGAGCTATGAAGGTAAGTTGCAATAGTCAAAGCATAATATTTATGGCAAAGAACCCTTCTTATCATTCAAAGACTAATCACATTGATTTACAATACCATTTTGTAAGAGGCATGGTGGAAAGTAACAAGCTGCTAGTGGAGAAAGTAGACACATTGGAAAACATAATAGACTCATTGTCCAAGTATGTCAGTGATGTGAAGTTCTCTTGGTGCAGAGAGGCAATGGGCATTGCTTCCCTGGGTCTATGAACGAAGGTTCAAGAATCTCATGTTTAAACAAATAAGACAACAAGTGGGATAATGATTGGTTGTTATATTATTTGCAGTGAAATTCTAGTCGAGGTGAATCGACTAATGGTCAAAGTTGAGGTGGATCAACAACAGGTCAAAGTTGAGGTGGATTGAAAACAAGTCGAAGGTCAAGGGAGTCGGTCGAGTAAATTAAATGTCGAAGATATGTATCGACAGTAAGTAAACTGACAAGAGGTCAAAGTGCGGGTGTGAGACGCACAACTAGAGACCAAATGAAGGCCGACTAGTAGTCTACTGGTAAACCCAACTTGGAGTCGACTGTAACAAAATACCGACATTTGCGAGATTTGTAGCCAATGATATGCATGGATCTGCTAGTTGTTTTTGGCACTAATATTTAGGGGTTTTCTTGTTGTAAATCCTATAAAGAGGCGTGTTGTAACACTATAAAGGGTAATCATAGAATTCACTTATACAGGTTAATGCATGTGTAATTGTAGGTTGTTGGTCATGCATATGTAAGCTGAATTGGCTACAGGGTTTTTCTTGCAGAGGAAAGAGG